>CM077147.1:23804927-24032819 GCA_039583875.1 Platanthera guangdongensis
GGCCAACAGTCAAACTTCGTTGTTCTGATGGAGATAAATGCAGACCTCCAAGGGTATCCAGGGAAATTTACCTCTGGATCCCTACTAGGGCATTGAGTGAAGAAGTAGCCACTCAATACCAGGACTAGGGCGTTGAGTGGAGAAGCATCACTCAATGCCAAGAGCTAAGGCGTTGAGTGGGGAAGCATTACTCACGCCATGGATTAGGGCGTTGAGTGGAGAAGCATCACTCAACGCCAACTCTGAGGGCCTCCCGCTTACCCGAGAGTAAACCTTCATGCAAGCGCAGGGCGAGAACCCTTCCACTTCTAGGGACTAGGACGTTGAGTGGAGAAACATCACTCAATGGCAGGGACTAGGGTGTTGAGTGGAGAAACATCACTCAACGCCAGGTACTAGGGTGTTGAGTGGAGAAGCATCACTCAACGCCAAGGATTAGGGCGTTGAGTGGAGAAGCATCACTCAACGCCAGAGACCAGGGTATTGAGTGGAGAAGCATCACTCAATGCCACGGACTAGGGCGTTGAGTGGAGAAGCATCACTCAACGCCAGGGACTAGGGCGTTGAGTGGAGAAGCATCACTCAACGCCAGGGACTAGGGCGTTGAGTGGAGAAATATCACTCAATGTTAGGGACTAGGGCGTTGAGTGGAGAAGCATCACTCAACGCCAGGGACTAGGGCGTTGAGTGGAGAAGCATCACTCAACGTCAGGGACTAGGGCGTTGAGTGGAGAAGCATCACTCAACGCCAGGTACTAGGGCATTGAGTGGAGAAGCATCACTCAACGCCATGGACTAGGGCATTGAGTGGAGAAGCATCACTCAATGTCATGGACTAGGGCGTTGAGTGGAGAAGCATCACTCAACGTCATGGATAAGGGCGTTGAGTGGAGAAGAATCACTCAATGCCACAGACTACGGCGTTGAGTGGAGAAGCATCACTCAACGCCATGGAATAGGACGTTGAGTGGAGAAGCATCACTCAATGCCACAGACTGTGACGTTAAGGGGAGAAACATCACTCAACGTCAGGGACTAGGGCATTGAGTGGAGAAGCATCACTCAACACCAAGGGCCAAGGACTAAGGCGTTGAGTGGAGAAGCATCACTCAACGTCAGGGACTAGGGCATTGAGTGGAGAAGCATCACTTAACGACAAGGGCCAAGGACTAAGGCGTTGAGTGGAGAAGCATCACTCAACGCCAGGTACTAGGGCGTTGAGTGGATAAGTATCACTCAATGTCAAGGGCGAAGGACTAAGGCATTGAGTGGAGAACCATCACTCAATGTCAGGGACTAGGGCGTTGAGTGGAGAAGCATCACTCAACGCCAAGGGCCAAGGACTAAGGCGTTGAGTGGATAAGCATCACTCGACGGCAGGGACTAGGGCGTTGAGTGGAGAGGCATCACTCAATGCCAACCCTGAGGGCCTCCCGCTGACCCAGTCGTAAACCTTCCTGCGAGCCCTAGGCGGGAACCCTTCTGCTTGCACTACTCGCTTGACCCGATTAGCTTAAAACCTACTCAAACTTGGGGTCCTAGGTCTTCGGGTCTTACTCAGTGAATATGATGTTGTACACAATCTCCGCTCTTTGCGAGTTAGTTCTACGCTCGGAAAGAAACGTCCAACCCCTAATATTCGGTGAGTGCTTGCTGACCTGGAAGAAAATCTTTTGCGGGTCCTACCACGACCTTATATATGCATGCCAGGGTATGTCTCCAAGACTTCATTCCTTCTACTATAACTTATCGCCTGAGCTCTCACGTTGCCTCAAAGATGTATGCCAAACGAGCTGTGAAACCACTCTTGAAAGAAGTCCAAGATCGTCTCGCCGCCGCTCAGGCGAGAGCTCGCGTCGACTGCGCTAGAATCACCACCTGGCTCTCGGCGAGAAGGCCTGCGGACTCATCCTACCGGCAAAAAAAAGGCAAAGATGGTTCGGCGAGACCATTCTAGGAACGAACCAGCCTCGTCGACCCCAACCCCTGCACGCGAGGAGCCTGCTGCTCCAACGTAGGTATGTTTCTTGTATCGTCTTCTAGCGCGAACCTCCACAATTGTCTTCTCTCATTGATATGTTACCCTTCTCGTAGGGAACGGTTCCTGAGGACGCCGCCAATACCCCTTCGATTAATACCGAGTCGACCCGGCAACCTGCCGAAAACCTATCGTCGGTCCCGGAGGCTGCCCCTCCTATAACCCAGGTTGAGCCTTTGAATGTTCCAGGTGTTGAAGCCAAATTTGACCTCTGTGGAGTTCGGGGTCCCTGAAAGGGGTGACCTCACACCTACTACACTCGAGAGAACGTCGCGGACCGGAGACTTAGGAGACTATAAACAGACCCTCGGCTCTAGCGCGGAGGTCCCACCTCACACCCGGAAGGCTACCTGAGCTCTTCCCCTCCCTCACCAAAGGGCTAGGCTAGGTGCCTTGGAGAGCTCTCTCTACTCAACCAAGAAGAAGCTAAGGGAGGAGGAAGCTAAGGAAAGGCCCCTCTCCAAGGCACCCAAGGGGGTCTATTTATAGTTTTTCCAAGTCCTGGGGGTGAAATGACCAACATACCCCTACGGCCAAAAGGCCTCGGGCCAATAGAGAATAGCCACGTCGGGGGGTAAAGGGGGAATTCCCCCCGAGGGCAAGAAGGTAAAACTGCAGGGGGGGCAAGGGCGAGACCGCGGCCTCTGACCGGTCTCGCCCCGCCAGGCCGCCAAGCTAGAAGGGGCAGGGGGTGAGACCCCGACCCCCGGCCGGTCTCGCCCCACCAGGCCGCCAGGCTAGAAGGAGCAGGGGCGAGACCCCGGCCCCCGGCCGGTCTCGCCCCACCAGGCCGCCAGGCTAGAAGGGGCAGGGGCGAGACCCCGGCCCCCGGCCGGTCTCGCCCCACCAGGCCGCCAGGCTAGAAGGGGCAGGGGCGAGACCCCGGCCCCCGGTCGGTCTCGCCCCACCAGGCCGCCAGGCTAGAAGGGGCAGGGCGAGACCCCGGCCCCCGGCCGGTCTCGCCCCACCAGGCCGCCAGGCTAGAAGGGGCAGGGGCGAGACCCCGGCCCCCGGCCGGTCTCGCCCCACCAGGCCGCCAAGCAGAAGGAGGCGGGGGTGAGACCCCGGCCACCGGCCGGTCTCGCCCCACCAGGCCGCTAGGCTAGAAGGAGCAGGGGCAAGACCCCGGCCCCCGGCCGGTCTCGCCCCACCAGGCCGCCAGGCTAGAAGGGGCAGGGGCGAGACCCCGGCCCCCGGCCGGTCTCGCCCCACCAGGCCGCCAGGCTAGAAGGGGCAGGGGCGAGACCCCGGCCCCCGGCCGGTCTCGCCCCACCAGGCCGCCAAGCAGAAGGAGGCGGGGGTGAGACCCCGGCCACCGGCCGGTCTCGCCCCACCAGGCCGCTAGGCTAGAAGGGGCAGGGGCGAGACCCCGGCCCCCGGCCGGTCTCGCCCCACCAGGCCGCCAGGCTAGAAGGAGCAGGGGCGAGACCCCGGCCCCCGGCCGGTCTCGCCCCACCAGGCCGCCAAGCAGAAGGAGGCGGGGGCGAGACCCTGGCCCCTGGCCGGTCTCGCCCTACCAGGCCGCCAAGCACCTACAGGGACGGGGGCTGGTGTTAGCCAACTTGCCGCACCCGCCCCCCAAAAGAGGGCCACTGGGGGGAGGTAGATTTTTCCTCCCCCTATTAGTATGTTTCCAAGCTAGAGCCAAAATTGGCCACCGAGAGTGCAAAATCTCCCAAAAGCTTAAAACTATACAGGGGCGAATACGGGGTTGTACACAATCCCCGCTCTTTTCGAGGTTGGCACAAACTCGGAAAGAAATGTCCAACCCAACGTATTCGCTGAGTGCAATTTCCTTGCGCGCCTCTCCAGGGAGTCAACCTACCACGCCAGCTATGGGAGCCTGGGTGGCGAGACCCCCTCCAGGTGAAAAATACTTAGCCTCCACGAGAGGTACCACCAGCCCTGCCAGCTAGTGAGAGCCTGGCAGCGGGATTCTCATCGGAGCAAAGGGGCTTTTCTTCCCCCGAGGCACATTCGACCCAACCAGCTAATGGGAGCCTGGCTGAGGAGATCCTCTCGGGGTTGGAACTCGATCTCCCCGAGGCACATTCGACCCAACCAGTTAGTGGGAGCCTGGCTGAGGAGATCCTCTCGGGGGTGAGGCTTGATCTCCCCGAGGCACATTCGACCCAACCAGCTAGTGGGAGCCTGGCTGAGGAGATCCTCTCGGGGGTGGGACTAGATCTCCCCGAGGCACATTCGACCCAACCAGCTAGTGGGAGCCTGGCTGAGGAGATCCTCTCAGGGGTGAGGCTTGATCTCCCCGAGGCACATTCGACCCAACCGCTAGTGGGAGCCTGGCTGAGGAGATCCTCTCGGGGGTGGGACTTACTCTCCCCGAGGCACATTCGACCCAACCAGCTAGTGGGAGCCTGGCTGAGGAGATCCTCTCGGGGGTGGGACTTGATCTCCCCGAGGCACATTCGACCCGACCAGCTAGTGGGAGCCTGGCTGAGGAGATCCTCTCGGGGGTGGGACTAGATCTCCCCGAGGCACATTCGACCCAACCAGCTAGTGGGAGCCTGGCTGAGGAGATCCTCTCGGGGGTGGGACTCGATCTCCCCGAGGCACATTCGACCCAACCAGCTAGTGGGAGCCTGGCTGAGGAGATCCTCTCGGGGGTGGGACTTACTCTCCCCGAGGCACATTCGACCCAACCAGCTAGTGGGAGCCTGGCTGAGGAGATCCTCTCGGGGGTGGGACTTGATCTCCCCGAGGCACATTCGACCCAACCAGCTAGTGGGAGCCTGGCTGAGGAGATCCTCTCGGGGGTGGGGCTAGATCTCCCCGAGGCACATTCGACCCAACCAGCTAGTGGGAGCCTGGCTGAGGAGATCCTCTCGGGGGTGGGACTAGATCTCCCTGAGGCACATTCGACCCAACCAGCTAGTGGGAGCCTGGCTGAGGAGATCCTCTCGGGGGTGGGACTCGATCTCCCCGAGGCACATTCGACCCAACCAGCTAGTGGGAGCCTGGCTGAGGAGATCCTCTCGGGGGTGGGACTTACTCTCCCCGAGGCATATTCGACCCAACCAGCTAGTGGGAGCCTGGCTGAGGAGATCCTCTCGGGGGTGGGACTTGATCTCCCCGAGGCACATTCGACCCAACCAGCTAGTGGGAGCCTGGCTGAGGAGATCCTCTCGGGGGTGGGGCTAGATCTCCCCGAGGCACATTCGACCCAACCAGCTAGTGGGAGCCTGGCTGAGGAGATCCTCTCGGGGGTGGGACTAGATCTCCCCGAGGCACATTCGACCCAACCAGCTAGTGGGAGCCTGGCTGAGGAGATCCTCTCGGGGGTGGGACTAGATCTCCCCGTGGCACATTCGACCCAACCAGCTAGTGGGAGCCTGGTTGAGGAGATCCTCTCGGGGGTGGGGAAACAGGCTTGTCACTTGAACTTTACCAAATCCAACATCCTCAAACGGGGAATAAGATGAGTTACATGACCCCCCCGACTCATCCGGTCGGAGGCTGGACTCAAAACAACATAAAAAAACACACATGACTCAGCCGGGTCGAGGCTTCCTCAGGGGGTCTGGGCCTGGTGGTCGCCATCCGCTTCCTGCTCGCCGTACACTTCCATCATGCTTAGGCTCTCCATGACCTTCTCCATCTCCTCTGCCTTGGCCAACCAAGAGATGGTGTTGACGGCCGTGACATAACACTGTCTTGCCATCCTGGAGTCTCCCTTGACTCTGACCTGGATCCCTCCTGAGTTGAACTTGAGGCATTGGTGTAAGAAAGACGGCACACAACGGAAGGCGTTGATGAGGGGCCTTCCGAAGATGGCATTGTAGCTGCTTGGAGCGTCAACAATGACGAACCGGTAGTTCATTGAGACTCCCCCCAATTTAACTTGGAGTCCCACTCCACCTTCCACCTCCTTCCTCTCCCCGGAAAATCCGAACAGGGGTCCGTCCGAGGCCAACACCCTCCGTGATTCTACCTTCATCTCGTCAAACGCCTTCCTGAAAATGACGTTGACGGAGCTCCCGTTGTCAACCAGGATCCGGGAGACGGTGTAGCCCTCGATGGCCGTCTGGATGACCAGCGCATCGCAGAACGGATCCTCATGATCCGGCAGGTCCTTCACCGAGAAGGTGATCTTCTCCTCCTGGGGCGGTGTCTGGGAGGTTGAGGCGACGCTCCTTCGATACATGACGTGGAGGCTTGCCTTCCGAGTGGCCTCAACCCCCACTCCACCATGGATCACCGCTATACCGCCTCGGGGTCCGACATCGACCCGGTCCTCACACACATCATCACCCCCTCCTTGGGGCAGAACATCTTCAACCCGTACTGGCGGCTGCGGCTGGGCAGGGCCTCTCGCCCCCCTCACTTCTAGAAACTCGGGGCAGGTAGCCATGGCGTGCCCCTCCACCTGGTGGAAGTCACAGTACGGTAGCGCTCCTCCCCTCCTTCGGCGGGTTGGGTGCTCTCTCCTATTACCTCTTCCTCCTCCACCTATCGCCAAGGCTTGCTGCGGCGGGGGGAGGAGCTGTCTTGGGGCTTGCCTATGGAAGTTGAACCTCCCTTGGCCCCCATGGAAGTTTCCCCCATCTTGGGTGTAACCTCTTCCCGGGCCCTGAACGGGTCCTCCTTGTTGCCTCCAACCTGGTTCCGGACCCTCCTGAGCTCTCCGCTCCTCTCTCCTTCTTCCCTCCTGAGGTCTCGAGCCACCTTGCTCCTTTGCCTCTGTCTCTGTCAGCTTTGCCAACTTCTTGACAAACACCGGGTTGGCCGCCTCCATGGCTATCTCCTCTGCCGCCCTTTCCATCAGCTCCTCGAAGGAAAGGGGGGCCTTCCGGGTCAAGCTCATCTTGAAGAAGCCCTCCTTCAGCCCAACGGTGAAGGCCATCTGGAGAGCATACCCTGGCATCTCCTGGACCTCCAAGATCTCCTCTTGGAACCTGTCTACATAGCGGGCCAGCGACTCCTCGGCCCCCTGCCTTACCAATAAGATGGACTCAGGACTCCTCTTCCGCTTCTTGGAGGTGGAGAAGCGGAGCTGGAAGCTTCGGCTCAAGTCCTCGAACCCATAGATCGACCTCGGAGGGAGTTGATGGAACCAGTCTCTTGCCTTCTCCTTCAGCGTGATCGCAAAGAGGCGACACTTGAAGGCATCCTTCATCGGCCTGATGGAGACGGCATCCTCGAACCACTGCAGATGCTGGACGGGGTCATCCTTCCCCATATAGTAAGCCATGTCTGGCTCTCTGAACCCCTCGGGAACGGGAGCTGAGATGATCAGCTCGCTGAAGGGTGACCCCCTAAGGGGTGGTCTCGCCATCTCCACTCGCGCGACCTGCTCACCTGAGAGGTTGGCACTCGCCGGGGTGGAGAACAGCTCCCGGCCGGTGAGGTCTCGCTCGACCCCATCGCCCATTCTCTCCTTCCCGGGCCTTCTTCCTGGTGCACTTCCTTCTCCCCCTGCTGGGGTCATCTCGCCTAGACCCCTGGGAGTCGGATCGTCGAGAGGGGGAGCTAACTCCTGGGGGGTCGGGGTGGAGCTGCCACCCTGAGGAGCAATGCTTCGCAGCATCTCCATGATACCCTGGATGGAGGCCATGAACTCTTGCCTCCCCACAAAGGGTCCTGGGGTGGGGAGCTCGCCGAGATCATCACTACCTCCCTGACCTCCCGTCATGACTCTTTCCCGAGATCTTCTGTGCTGGTCACTCTCCACGCTCACCGCACCAAAAGTGTTGAAGCCAAATTTGACCTCTGTGGAGTTCGGGGTCCCTGAAAGGGGTGACCTCACACCTACTACACTCGAGAGAACGTCGCGGACCGGAGACTTAGGAGACTATGAACAGACCCTCGGCTCTAGCGCGGAGGTCCCACCTCACACCCGGAAGGCTACCTGAGCTCTTCCCCTCCCTCACCAAAGGGCTAGGCTAGGTGCCTTGGAGAGCTCTCTCTACTCAACCAAGAAAAAGCTGAGGAGGAAGCTAAGGAAAGACCCCTCTCCAAGGCACCCAAGGGGGTCTATTTATAGTTTTTCCAAGTTCTGGGGGTGAAATGACCAAAATACCCCTACGGCCAAAAGGCCTCGGGCCAAAAGATAATAGCCACGTCGGGGGGTAAAGGGGGAATTCCCCCCGAGGGCAAGAAGGTAAAACTGCAGGGGGGGCAAGGGCGAGACCGCGACCTGTAACCGGTCTCGCCCCGCCAGGCCGCCAAGCTAGAAGGGGCAGGGGGCGAGACCCCGGCCCCCGGCCGGTCTCGCCCCACCAGGCCGCCAGGCTAGAAGGAGCAGGGGCGAGACCCCGGCCCCCAGCCGGTCTCGCCCCACCAGGCCGCCAGGCTAGAAGGGGCAGGGGCGAGACCCCGGCCCCCGGCCGGTCTCGCCCCACCAGGCCGCCAGGCTAGAAGGGGCAGGGGCGAGACCCCGGCCCCCGGCCGGTCTCGCCCCACCAGGCCGCCAGGCTAGAAGGGGCAGGGGCGAGACCCCAGCCCCCGACCGGTCTCGCCCCACCAGGCCGCCAGGCTAGAAGGGGCAGGGGCGAGACCCCGGCCCCCGGTCGGTCTCGCCCCACCAGGCCGCCAAGCAGAAGGAGGCGGGGGTGAGACCCCGGCCACCGGCCGGTCTCGCCCCACCAGGCCGCTAGGCTAGAAGGAGCAGGGGCGAGACCCCGGCCCCCGGCCGGTCTCGCCCCACCAGGCCGCCAGGCTAGAAGGGGCAGGGGCGAGACCCCGGCCCCCGGCCGGTCTCGCCCCACCAGGCCGCCAGGCTAGAAGGGGCAGGGGCGAGACCTCGGCCCCCTGCCGGTCTCGCCCCACCAGGCCGCCAAGCAGAAGGAGGCGGGGGTGAGACCCCGGCCACCGGCCGGTCTCGCCCCACCAGGCCGCTAGGCTAGAAGGGGCAGGGGCGAGACCCCGGCCCCCGGCCGGTCTTGCCCCACCAGACCGCCAGGCTAGAAGGAGCAGGGGCGAGACCCCGGCCCCCGGCCGGTCTCGCCCCACCAGGCCGCCAAGCAGAAGGAGGCGGGGGCGAGACCCTGGCCCCTGGCCGGTCTCGCCCTACCAGGCCGCCAAGCACCTACATGGACGGGGGCTGGTGTTAGCCAACTTGCCGCACCCGTCCCCCAAAAGAGGGCCACTGGGGGGAGGTAGATTTTTCCTCCCCCTATTAGTATGTTTCCAAGCTAGAGTCAAAATTGGCCACCGAGAGTGCAAAATCTCCCAAAAGCTTAAAACTATACAGGGGCGAATACGGGGTTGTACACCAGGTAACTTTCTCACCTAACTTCAGCTTTCTCCGGTTTGCTTTTTTCGTTTCTTCTCACTTTCACAGCTTTCCGCAGTATCCACCTCCGAGACCCCTGATATTGTCAGTTTGAGGTCTAGGGCTCCTGCTGCCAAGGACCTTAACGATCCTGCGGTCGGCCTTCCCCTCTCACCCAAGAGATCTGTCGACAAGCCCCCTGCTCTCGCGCCGGACTCTCGCCTACCCGGTGGGGAGGGCACTACTCTTTTGCCTCAGGCCGATACTCATTCACTGGGGCAGTCGTCCTTCCCCCTAGTAGGGGAAGGACGCACTGCCCACTCCTTGGGAAGTATTTTGAAGGGCGGCCTGGATCTTCTTGCCATCAATCAGGTAATCAGTACCCCTTCTCGCGCTTTGATTAACCTTTTCGCTCCCTAATTGGCCCTGATAGTCCTCTCACCAGATCGTCAGGAGCCTGCAGAAGAGCCTGACGCAGACGAGGAGGTGATCTCTCCACCGCCTTCCCCGAGCGAGATGCTGAGCTTTCTTGAGGCCTCTGGGAATTCTAAGAGGCAGAGGGAGAGGATAGCGGAAGTCCTATCAAAGCTTATATGGATGCGGCGAGAGGACTCCTTGCGGGAAACTACAATCCTGACGTGGATTGAGCGGCGCCTGAGCATGATCGAGCGAGACTATATCCATCTTCTTGGCGAGACGGATCGCATGAGAGGTGGCAGCTAGGATACCTCTCCTAGGAGGCACATCATGCGGGCCCGGGATGAGTTGTGCCTAGTCCACCAGGAGCTCACAGCCGTAACGGCCTACCACTACCCGCGAGTGCCCCCAAGGACTGGGAGGCGAGGTCGAGGCCATTGGCGGTGGGAACAGTACCGAGTCTCGTGGGTTCTCGCCTCTTCTTACCCCAACTTCTCAGCCTACCCTTCCTGCATGTACCCTTTATTTTTATAATGAACATTTGAACACTTATTTAATTTGAACACGGCTCTCGCCAAGCGAGAGGCCCATTATATATAACTTATTTTTTCACATCATTCCATCTTGTTGAGTGATTAACTCTCGCGCCACATTTTTTTTCTACTTGTCGCTGCTTTTGCTCTTACCCGGGAGCCCTTCCGGAGGCTTTCACCACCTACAGGTACAAGAAGCGCTAGCGAGACCGAGCGAAATACGAAGCGTCAAATTATTAAAAATTGTTATTTGTGCTTCCACCATTAGAAAAAACGTCATGATTGCCATACTTTTCTATAAATAGGCCGGCTTACCAACCACATTTATTTTCACTTGCTTCCGAACTTTCGTCTTCCTTCTTCTCTTACGCTCTTGTCATTCTCTACTCCCTCGAGCCTCTCGCCTACCGGCTTTCTTTCCCTTTCCGCCTTCATCCACAATGTCGGGCGAGACTGAAGGTCGTACTAAGTGTGCGCAAAACTTCATCGAACACAACTCCCCCCATGCCGCCTGACCGAGATGGAGTTTGCTTCCATAACTGGGAACTACATCCCCCCTGAATTCACCGCGTGCAATCCCAGGAACAACGACTGGGTCAACTTCCTGCCATAAGGGGAGCTAGTCATACCGCTGGAGCATTTCGAGGTGGGTTTCCGCCTCCCCCTCTGGCCGGAAGTGCGTCAGGCCCTCTGATACTATGGAGTGGTCCCAACCCAGCTCAACCCTAATTTTGTCGCGCTGCTAGTGACTTTCGCATGCTACATGCGCGCGGAAAGTATCGAGCTCAACCTTTCCATCTTCTGCAAATTGTTCAACTTCCGGACAAAGAACAAAATCGTCTTCTTCTCAGAGTAGACGATCAAGAGCATTGGTATCACGAACAAGAACCACAACTGGGCCCAAAAATTTGTCTTCATGTCCAGGAACTTTGGCAACGTTCCCCTCTCGCCAATCCAATATGATGAGGTGACCTACCGGCCTCCGGCACTTAGGGGATTCGAGACGGCCCTCCTGTCCTTCTTCGGGACCAAGAACTTTGACGCCAAGTTCTTGTGGCGAAACATCAACTCCCTTTCGCTAGTTACTGTCGGTGATGGTACCATTCTGCCTTACCCATTTTACCTTTATTTCAAACTTTTTAAGACTAACCTTTATGGCTTTTATAGGTGAGCGAGAGATCCCCCTTCATCAATATCACAACCTGCATTCTCTCCGAATTTAAATGAATATCAGAGTAAGAGAAAACACGCTTCGTGATGCCACGTAGTGTAGGAGATAACTGCAGACGTTCAGGCAAACTCCAACTCTACATTTATATTAAATCTACAATTGTATTATGAAGAAACCACAGTTAAGTAAATTTTGATGGGCGCATCCCTCGGCTCAGTGGATCAACTAGTCCACGAGTGACAGTATAAATATACACTGCGGAAAGTACTTTGTTTATATCGCTTAACATCATACATGAGCATAAACATCCCAATTGGACAACTCATGTTATGTATAACTCTAGATTTAGTATAAGTATATCAATAGTTTATACGTTTTTTAAAGTATAATAACTTTAGCTTTAGCAAATGACATGTATGAGATAGTAAAAGTAATACTTTTATAATTTAAAAATACCTAACATACAAACTAGCATAAAACCTTCACAGAGAGCAAGTAAATCAACAGTTCATAAAGAAATAGACTTAGCAGCTAACAAGTATTTAACAGTAAACAAAATCATATGGGCGTCAACAATCTAACACGAACCCACCAACATAATGTATGTCTGAACTATAGGAAAAGAAACAACAACTACCTCACAATCGGTGAGAGAAAGACAACTACAAACACCAGCCAAAAACCAAAACTCTAGTCGCTCAACCGTCTACTGCTCCAAACCCGAGGCATTCATAAGAAAAGAATACCTCAGCAAGATTATACAAGTGGTGATCAAAGATCATAAGGTTAACAATAAACCAAAGAAATAAATGGTTGCCAACCCCAAACATAAGTAACCTATCAAATTTCAGCAATGAATCATATGACAATGATAAAAGATTTACTTATTCAAAAGTAAGAAAGTTGCACCAAGTGTGAAACGAATTCATGCTTCGAGAATATCTGCAAAAGTAAGCAGAATAACATATACATGCACAAAATGAGGAAAGAGACTTAACAACTCTACTCATGTGAATCATTAACACCAGTAAGAAATGGTCCTGAGTCGGTGGTCACATTATCCAACCCAAACTTACAGACCCAAAATGTTTCAAGAAGGTACTGCGGTGGTGGCAACATTGTCCAACACAACCAGACAGTCCAAATGCTTCAATAAGGCACTGGGTGGTGGCCACAATATCCAACTCAACTCATCATTCCAAAGGTATAAACAAGGTACTGTGGTGATGACCACTTTGTCCAACTTAACCTCACAGTCCCAAAAATAACTCAAGTAGTGTAATGATTCACAATTTGGCACTACGTTGGAGGTCATATATCCACTGCCAACCAAAAGTCATACTTAACAACCATAACAAATCACCTCAAATCATACCCGTCGAATTCAACTTAATTTGGCGAGAAATTTCTAAGATCCAACTGATTCGTTTGAGTATACACGACGAATGTAATAGATACGCGACGCTACGTTGAGTGTATTCAACGCACTCAACGCTATACTAAATCCAGGGAAAAGCATCGAGTACACTCGACGCCGCGTTGAGTGTAGTCAAAGCACTCAGCGTCACACTAAGTCTGGGGAAAAGCATCGAGTACACTCGACGCCGCGTTGAGTGTAGTCAAAGCACTCAATGCCATACCTGCTAACTCAACCATCCGGCCTTCACTCCACGCCGCATTGAGTGCACTCGACGCCGCATCGAGTTCACTCAACGCCGCATTGAGTTCATTCAGCACTCAATGCTCTTTCACTCCAAGCCAAGTCTCCACTCAACGCTGCATTGAGTGCATTGAACACACTCAACATTTTTTTTACTTAGCCTCTCAGCCCACTCAACGCTGCGTTGAGTGTATCAAGCACACTCAATGCTTTTGACTTTGCCTATCAGACCACTCAACGATGTGTTGAGTGTATCAAGCACACTCAACGCTTTTGACTTAGTCCAAAATCGATGTGAACTCGACTGAATATCTATCTCATACACCCGACGAAATCTACTAAGACTTGCATATACGATGAATTAACCTATGATGATCGACGAATTATCGCCTCCCAAAGTCACCAAGTTTTCTACAGAATCAACAGATCGGCAATTGCCGAATCCTACCAGAACCCTAATTGATTAGCACAGAAAATATATAAGGAAAAGAAAAGCTTGGTAAGAGGAAGAAGTCACCACTTACCTCGATCCGGCCGAAATCCGGCCACACACTGCTCCTCTTCGAAGATCCGGGCCGCAAGAACTGTTAGGCAACAATTCCTTCAACTTTTCAGGACAAAAGAGGGTCAAGGTGAGAAACCCTAACATCAAAATTCCAAAAAATCAAAATTACCTACCACCAACGCGTAGATCTCGGCGACAGTTTTTAGAATCTACTCTCTGACGATGATTTCGTGCACTAGAGCTCCTACAAGTGGTGGTCGAAAGTCTAGCGAAACTCGCCGCCCTCTTTCTTCTGCGTTTTCTATCTGATAGCTTGGGAAAGAAGATAAATAATACTCGGTCACTCGAAATCTGATATGATATTATATATTATCATATCAACATATTATATATTATCATATTATATTATTATATGATATAATATAATATCATATTATATACATATGTTATATTATAATATAACTCAAATCAACTCGGATTTCTACAAAATTCGCACTGTAACTAAATATCGACGCTACGAATCCAACGGCGAAGTCGAATTTAAGATTCGACAACCAAACTCGGGTAAACACTCCCCGAAATTAAAACACACCATTCCCAAAAAGGCTCTGTCATGTTCCAAAACGAATCTCGGCTCGTAAGGGAAAATCAAAACTCACAAGAAATTAGCCAAGCTAATATTTTAAGTCAAAATCTCGGATACCAAATGAGCAAAAGTCACGCTCCAGCAACGGTAACCGTCAACTACGCGTCAACGTAACGCCCTGACGTCAAAATACGTCACTAAAAGGGATTTAAATAAATCTTGAAAAATTAGTGGCGTTACAGTTATTCCCCCTAAAAGAAAGTTTCGTCCCAAAACTTTACGCACAAAGATTCCGCTATAAAAGAAAATAATCAAGGAGTATAGAATAAAAACACATACAAAAAAAACTAGGAGAATAAATGAGGATGAGCCTCCCTCATAGCTGACTCCAACTCTCAAGTCGTGTTTTCCGCGTCTTAGTTTCGCCACAAAACGTTAACCATCGGTATTGTCTTCCTTCGCAACACCCGATCTTGAGTATCCAGAATGCGGACAGGCACTTCAACACAGGAAAGATTAGGCTCCAATTGGGGTATAGAATCAAGAACATATCGGTCGTTGAGCACACATTTTCGCAACTGGCTCATGTGAGACACATCGTGCACAACAGGAAAACTTGTGGGCAAATTCAGTCGATAAGCTGACACTCCAATGCGTTCAAGAACTGTAAAAGGTCCAACATACCTAGGATACAGCTTTTGGTCCTTTCCAAATCTCTTTACACCGGACATCGGGGAAACCTTAAGAAAAACCATATCCCAAACAGCAAATTCCAAATCAGTACTTCGAGGATTAACGTTTTTCCCATAACGCTCTTGAGCTATTCGAAGTTTCTCTCGAATATGTCTCACATAAATATTCATTTCTTCTAAAGCTTCAGGACCCAACAACGGTCTTTCAACAACTTCGGCCCAAAACAAAAGAGTTCTGCAACGTCTTCCATACAAAGCCTCAGACGGGGTCATCTGTAACCTCTCTTGATAACTATTATTATAAGCAAACTCCATCAATCTGAGTCGCTCATCCCACGCTCCCCCGTGGTCCAAAATATAACATCCATGGAAGAGTTTGAGAATGCCTTCTTAAAGAAGTATATCCCTTCGTCGACGAGGTTAGCCCTTCAGATGCAGTTTCTGCACTTCAGAGGTAGTTTCTGCACTTGGTGCATCGTGATAAGACTGTGGATGAGTACGTACAAGAATTTACTAATTTGGATCGTTTATCAGGCACTCTATGTAGCCTGATAACCTCATCCAAGTATAACTCTGCTATTTTCTTCATGGAGTAATCAATCTTAAAGGCACAAAGTGAGCACACTTCGTCAATCTATCCACTATAACTCAAACAGAATCATGCCGTCGGGGAGATCTCGACAAACCAGTAATAAAATCCATGAAAATACTCTCCCATTTCCAACCTGGAATCTCTAAATACGTCAACTTGCCACCCGGTCTTCTATGATCAGCCTTAACTTGCTTGTTGGTGAGACATTCTGATACAAACCTGGCTATATTAGCTTTCATACCATACCACCAAACGATCTGTTTCAGATCTCGGTACATCTTGGTAGAACTAGGGTGGTAGACAACACTAGATTCATGCGCTTCACTGCACATCCTTGCTCGAATAGCCACAACAGCGGGATACAATATCTACCGCGGTACTTCAAAGTACTCGCGTCATCAATGGAAAAGTCTGGTAACTACCCTTTCTCAGTTCAATTATAAAGGTGCAGCAAATCAGGATCATCCTTCTGATGCAGCCTTGTGAGTATAATCCAAGAAGGCTTTAACACTTCCAAACTACTGGGCGAGTCGTCATTCCCAACAGAAATATTCATTAACAAAAACTCCTCCACCAAGTATTCTACAGAAAGGTTAAAGATCTGCGCGGTCTTGCTACTCAGGGCATCGACTACCACATTATCCTTACCTGGATGATACAAAATGTCAACATCATAGTCCGCGACATACTCCAACCATCTACGGTGGCGCAAATTCAGCTCCTTCTGAGTGAAGACATACTTTAAGCTCTTATGGTTCGTATAAATCTTGCACACGACGCCATACAATAGATGCCTCCACAGCTTCAAAACATAAATCACAGCCGTAAATTCCAAATCATGCGTAGGGTAATTTCTTTCATGAATCTTTAACTGTTTAGACCCATACGTAATTACTTTACCTTCTTACATCAGGACACAACCCAGCCCGACATGTGATGCATCCACATAAACGACATACTCCACTCCCTTGGTAGGCAAATACAAAACTGGAGCAGTGCACAATCTATATTTCAATTCCTGAAAAGTTTTTTTGCACTTATCGCTCTAGATGAATGCTGTGTTCTTTTGCGTAAGCTTAGTAAGCGGCACAGACAACGTAGAGAATCCTTCCACAAATTTTCTATAATATTCTGCCAACCCTAGGAAACTTCTTATCTTTTTGGGTGTGGTAGGTCTATTCCAATCCAACACGGCCGTAATCTTCTCTGGATCAACATAAATACCATCCTTATTAACTACATGACCCAGAAAGGAAACTTGGGGTAGCCAAAACTCGCACTTGCTCAACTTGACATACAACTTGTGATCTCTCAAAGCAGACAAAACTAAACGCAAGTGCTAAACATGCTCCTCAGTACTCTGAGAATAAATCATGACATCATCAATAAAAACAACCACGAACCGATCCAAGAAATCCTTAAACACTCGGTTCATCATGTCCATAAAGGCAGAGAGTGCATTTGTCAATCCAAAGGACATTACCAAGAACTCAAAATGCCAGTACCGAGAATGGAAAGCAGTCCGCGGAACATCCGACTCGCGGATTCTCAACTGATGGTAGCCTGAACGAAGGTCAATCTTCGAAAACACAGTACTACCACACAACTGATTAAACAAATCATCTATTTGCGGTAAGGAATATTTGTTCATGATAGTTACCTTGTTAAATTCTCTATAGTCGATGCACAGCCTTAAAGACCCGCCTTCTTCTTTACAAACAAACGGGAGCACCCCAAGGCGAAGAACTTGGCCTAATGAAACCAGACTGTAATAACTCATCTAGCTAAGTATACAACTCTTCTAGCTCTCGCGGGGCCATACGGTACGGTGCCTTAATAATAGGAGGCATACCCAGCTCCAGGTCTATAACAAATGTCACGTCTCTCTCAGGTAGAAGACTAGGAAGACTATCTGAAAAGACGTCAGGAAATTCACGCACCACCGGAACCTCCTCGACACGCGGCAAACCACTAACAGTTCCCAAAATGGAAACTAAGTAAGCAAAATAACCAGAATCTAAAAGCTTCCGAGCATATACTGTAGAAATAATCGGAGAATCCTGGCGCGGATAACCATAAACACTCCTGGGGTGACCGTTGTCCATCTTGAAGTCCAAACGTTTGACCTTGCATTGGATAACCGCACCATATCTAGACAACCAGTCCATACCCAAGATCACATCAAAGTCCTTCAGGTCGATCACCTTCAAATCAACAAAAGCTAGAAAGTCACCCAAAAGAATCGGACATCTCAGGATACACTGGTCCGACACCACCGAATCACCAGAGTGAAACTTGACACGAAAAGCATCACCAACTTGACCAAGAGTCAAACGATGGCGCTCCACAAAGGCCCTAATCACAAACGAGTGGGTAGCACCAGAATCGAAAAGAACGCGCGCCCAGCTATTCCTTACCTTAAACTTTCTTATAAAATCACATAAATAACTAACCGAGCAACATCAAAACTAAAATTATGAGCTAAAAACAAACTAGGTTAGGATTTAACCTGAGATCACCTGTATAATGCCCACGATTTTTCAATGTTTGGTTTAATTCTTTGTTTGAAGTATTTATGACGTTAGGGCGTTACGTCGACCCGTATTCGGCATGTGCCGTGGTCAAAGAATGGTTTTTGCTCTTTGAGTTTTTAGTGTGGCTGAGCTTAGCCTGTTTGCAATTTCCTTTGCGAGTTGGGTCGGTTTTGATGACTCGGTGGAGCTTTTTTGGGAACGCTTGTGTTTTAGCTTCAAGAGATGTTTGCCTGAGTTTGGTTTATCGGATTTCGATTCCGACTTCACTGTTGGATTCGTAGCGTCGGTATTTAGCTACGGTGCGATTTTCGTTAAATTTCAAGTTGTATTGGATTTCGGATCGTCTTGGATTAATTAATATTAATGTAATAATATATTATGAATTAATTAATTGTTAATATAATATTTATATATATAACCGCGTAAACGAAACCCTACTGTCCATCTTCCCCAACCCGACGACGCTATTTTTTCGCGAAAGGCGTTCGACGGACGGAGCTTTCAACCAGCGATTTTGGGAGTTCGGGTGGTCGGTTTCATCGATTGATAGGAGATTAGGAAAGCTCTCGACGAGGGCTTCACAATCGTGGTAAGATCTTCTCTTTTCCTCGATTTTTGTGTGTTAGGGTTTGAGGTTTTGACCTCCTTTCTCCTCCAAAAGTTTCAGGAAACGTTGTTAGGGCCTTTCTACGGCTGATCCGTGTCGCGGTGTGGGCGGGTGGCGCTGCTTACAGATATTTCGAGACAAGTGGATCTTTTCCCCTTGCTTGTTCGTTTCTTACTTGATCTTCCTTCTCCTTTCCTCCTCCCTTAGAGAATAGGAGTAGTGTATGGAGCATGGAAAGATCCCCCTAGGTTAGGGCTTGATTTTCAGCCAAACCATAGAAACTAGGAAATTCAGGTGAAGTAAAATTCGTTGTATATCGTGAGAGAATTAGACGAGTGTAGGTGTAGAGAACCTCAAATTCGTCGGGTTTAGGTAAGGAATTTTCGTCGAGTAACGGTATGTAGCCTAAGTAGAATTTGGCGGGTATCGGGCAGGAATTCCGCAAGCATCGCTGAATTAGGCTAAGTCATTTTCGGCGTGTTTCATTTGTAGTCACTGAAAATCATAAGTTAGCTTAAGGCTGTTCGGCGAGTATCGCCAATCCATTTCGTCAAGTATCCCAGTTAGACTAAGGGAGATTCGCCGAGTATTATAGGAATTCGCCAGATATCGTCGTGAAATTCGTTGAGTGTACACGACGAATCGTGCCGATTCATCGAGTATTGTTGGGTAGATTTTTCGTCGCCAAGTCTTTTTCGCCGATTCGACGAGTATCATCGTGGGTGTCGAGTATACTCGCTGGACTTGGTGATTTTCGCCGAATTTGGCCAGAACTTAGAATTATTTTCGTTGTTTTGGCCCAATTTGTCGTACATGGTCCTTAGAGCAGTTTTAGGACTGGTTTAAGTTATCTTGGGGTTTAGACTTGAGATTTGGTTAGGATCTGATTTTTCTTCGGCTATGAAGGTTGGCAGTGGATAAAGGACCGCCAACTAGATGTCAGTTTGTGGATCATTACACTTGGAGGATGTTTTGAGGACTATTGGGTTGGGTTTGGACAAATGGTCACCACCACAGAGCCTTCTTTTTGAGGCATTTGGGTCTGGGAGCCTGGTATGGGCAATTGGTCACCGACTCCAGCCCGGTTGATTTTGTCGAGTGTTAATGATTCACATTTTTTTATCGAGCTATTTTGTGCTCAGTTCATTTCTTAGATCAATCTATGCTTTTTATACTAATCCTGACAGATATTGTCGAAGCATGACTTCGTTTCGCACTTGGTGCATTTATTCAATAAACTCTTTCATTACAGACCTTTTTCTGTACTTGTGTTTATTTGGCTAATCAGCTGTGGTCTTCAGCATTCCTTGTACTCGGGTTTGGTCCATTGTTCGTGACAATGGCTTGGGGTAAACCATGTTGGAAGATGATCTCCCCCCATACGAAATTCCTGATGATTTGGGAGATCACCTTAGCCAACGCCTTGACCTCCAACCACTTTGAGAAATAATCAATCATGACTAGAAGAAACCTTCTCTGCCCTCTTGTTGGGGGAAAAGGTCCAACCAAGTCCATCCCACAGATGGCAAAAGGCCATGGCGCAGTGACGCTTCGAAGCCTTTGGGCAGGCAAGAGTTGGAGAGGGGCATACAGCTGACACTCTTGACACCTCCTTGCAAACTCTGTCGTATCCTTTCTGAGGGATGGCCAGAAGTACCCATGCCTGACCACCCTTGCTTCCAAAGTCCTACCTCACGAGTGACTGCCACATTCGCCGGAGTGAACTTCCTCCAGGATCCGCGGGATCTCCTCCTCTGCCACGCATCGCGCCAGGAGTATCGACAACATCTTTCGATGCAACCCCCCTTCATGCATCAAGTAGTGAGCTGACTTGTGCCTAAAGCCTTTCGCATCTTTGGTCCCCTCAAGAAGTTTACCCGTAGTTAGGAAAGTTACAAAGGGATCCACCCACGAGGGCCGCCGATCCACTCCATCAACTCTCCCTCCGCAATTGTCGGGTGGAACAACTCGGTCAAAGTTTCTCCACCCCGGGGTCCAAACTTAGCCAACCGATCGGCTGCTGTATTCTCCTCCCTGTGGACATGTTGGATCGAGAATGTCTGGAACCCGCTGATGATCACCATTACCTTGGATAAGTACTTCACGAGAGTAGGCTCCCTAGCCTCATACTCACCCTTGATTTGCGACGCCACAACCAACGAGTCTGTGAACACTTCCATGGCATGAACCCCGAGTTCCTTGGCTAATCGCAGCCCTGCTATGACAACCTCGTACTCTGCCTGATTATTAGTGATGGGAAAGTTCAAGACCACTGTCTGTTCTATAATGACCCCCCTGGAGGATTACCAACACTACCCCTTCCCCTAGAGAATGTTTCCCCGAGGCTCCGTCAACTAACATCTTCCAAGCATCCCGTGGTGGTGGTTTCTCACCTTCTACCTCGACGATGTAGTCGGCCAGGAAATCGACCACTACTTGCTCCTTAATGGACAGTCGTGGCACAAAAATGATATCAAACTCGCTTAACTCAATGAATCACTTGGCCAACCTTCCCAGGTGCTCTACCCCTTTGAAAATCTTTGCAGAGGGTGGTCCGTCACTATCTTGATTGAATGGGCCTGAAAGTACGGCCTAAGCTTCCTGGCCGAGATGATCAAGGAGAAAGTCAGCTTCTCCGAGATGGGGTAATGGAGATCGGCCTTTTTCTGGATCCTGCTGACATAGTAGATGGGGCAATTATTTCTTCCCATCTTCCTTGACCAAAATAGAGCTTACAGCCTCCGCCCCACCCCGAAATACAAGGCTAGATCCTCCCCCTCCTTCGGGCTCTGAAGAAGCGGCGCTTGGGAGAGTTGACCCTTCAATGCCTGGAAAGCCTCCTCGCATTACTTCGTCCACTCAAACTTCTGGTTCCCTCGTAGCATCTTGAAGAAAGGTGAGCATTTCTCCCCGGCTCGAGAGAGAAACCTACTCAGCCCGGTGAGCTTTCCCGTCAAGCGCCGAACCTCTTTGTCGTTACGTGGCGACTCCAACTCCATGATAGCCTTTACCTTGTCCGGGTTAGGCTCTACCCCCACAGGGGTCAGAAGATGTCCGAGGAACTTGTCTCGGCTTGCCCCAAAGACACACTTATGGGGGTTTAGGCGTATCTTGTATTTCCGTAGGGTGGCGAATGTTTCTTCCAAGTCAACAAGATGAGAGTCCACCTCCCTGCTCTTCACCATGAGGTCGTCAACATAGACCTCCAGATTCCTACCCCATTTATTTTGGAAAACCCGATCCATCATGCGTTGGTACGTTGCTCCTGCATTCTTTAACCCAAAGAGCATCATTTTATAGCTGAAGCAACCTTCCCTCATGATGAAGGAGACATCTTTGACATCGGGAGGATGCATTCAAATCTGATGGTAACCTGAAAAAGCATCCAAAAAACTCATAATAGAAAAACCAACGGCTGAATCAACCAGCGCATCGATCCGAGGCAGGGAGTAGCAATCCTTAGGGCATGATTTATTTAATAAAGAAAAGTCCACACACATTCTTCACCTCTCATCCCCTTTCTTTACCATTACCATGTTGGAGACCCAGCCTGTATACTGGATCTCCGAGACGAAACCTGCTTCGAGAAGCTTTTTGACCTCCTCGCGGATGGGCTCTTCCAGCTTGGTGGTGATGGTCCTCATCTTCTGGCGGATGGGACGTGTCCTGGGGTCCAGATTCAGGCGGTGGCACTGCCACATCCGCATCGATGCCCGGCATATCCGCTGCGCTCCAAGCGAAGATGTCGACGTTCCTTTGGATGCACTCTCGCATCCTCTCTTGATCTTCAGGGCTCAAGCCACCGCTGATCCCCACCCTCTCCGTCTTTCCTGGCCTGGATGAAGACCTCCATCTCCACGACCTCCTCTGCCGGATCCAGCCTGGACTGCTCTCCGCTGCTCCTTGGCTCCTCCTCCTGTCCGGACTCTTCCTCCCCGCCAACTTCCTCAACCTATATCGCCTCCTGCTGACTTTCCTTCAGCTCCACTTCCCCGCCTCCCTGGGCATCCATCCCAGCTTCTCCTTCTCCCTGCTCCTTCGTAGCCTTATCTCCAGCCTCACCTCTCCCTCCTCTGCAACCTCCTCTTGCATCGTCATCTCCTTCCCCAACTCCTCCTCCTCTACCATTCAGGATATGGTGTTGACTGCAGTCACATAACACTGCCTCGCCACCTTCAGATCCCCCCTGATCCTGACCTGGACTACCCCACTGCTGAACTTGAGACATTGATAGAATGAGGAGGGGACGCAATGAAAGGCGTTGATGAGAGGGCGCCCGAAGATGGCGTTGTAGCTGCTCGGAGCATCAACAATGACGAACTGTTAGTTTCCTCGACACCCCCAAGCGTTACATGCAGTCCCACCCCTCCCTCAACTTCCTTCCTCACCCCTGAGAACCCGAACAACGGTCCATCTCGAGGCCACAATCCTCCGGGACTCTACCTTCATCTCATCGAACACTTTTTTGAAGATTACGTTCACGAAGCTCCTATTGTCCACCAGAATCCTGGAGACTGTGAAGTTCTTCACGGCCGTCTGGATCAACAAGGCGTCGCAGAACGTATCCTCATAGTCGGGCATGTCCTTTGAAGAGAAAGTGATTTTTTTCCTTCTGGGGGGAGTCAGGGAGATCGAGGTGGCGCTCCTCCTATACATGGTTTGGAAGCTCTCCTTGTGGGTGACCTCAATCCCCACTCCCCCATGGATCACTCTGATCCCTCCTCAGCCTCCCACATCTGCACGGTCCTCACACCTATCTTCTCCTCCTCCTGGCAAAACTTCCTTAATCTTCACGGGCGGCTACTGCTGAACTTGCCCCCTAGCCCCTCTCATCTCCAGAAACTCCGGGCAGGTGGTCGTCACGTGACCCTCCTCCTGATAAAAGTCACAGAAAGGCAATGCCACCCTGCCTTCTATTCTCCTTCCTCCTCCCCTAGCTCCTCCTCTCTCTCTCCTTGCTCAGGCAATCGTCATCGCCTCCTGCTGCTGCGAGAGGGGGCCCCTCTGCCCCTGCCTCCAAGCCGATTGATTAAACCTTCCCTAACCGTGGAAGTTCTCTCCATCTTGGAATCCCCTCGGGGGGGGGGGGGGGGGGGGGGGGGGCTTCTTGATGCCTTCAGGCCAATCGGTTATTTGTTTCCTTATGCCCCAACCTTGGTGCTGCCCCTAGTGCCCCTGGCCTCAGGGCTCTTCTCTCCTCCTCTTCTCTCCCTGCTCCCTCTGCTTCCCTGCTCCTGGCTCCTTCACATCCTCCTCCGCCAACTTGGTCAGCTTTCTGGTGAACGTCGGGTTGGTCGTTTCAATCTCTATCTCCTTCGTTGCCCTCTCCATCAGCTCCTCAAAAGAGAGGGGGCACTCTTTTCAGCTCCATGCTGAAGAACCCAGATCTCAATCCCAGGGTAAACGCGAGAATCAGCGTGCACCCTGGGACCTCCTGCACTAGAAGGATCTCCTCCTAAAACTGATTGACATAGTATCTCAGCGTCTCCTCAGGCCTCTTCTTGATGGCGAACAAGCTCTCTGCCCTCTTCTTCCTCTTCTTCGATGTGGAGAACCTCAACAGGAACCCACGACACAGATCTTCAAAGTAGTAGATTGAACTTGCAGGGAGTTGATGAAACCAGTCCCTCGCCTTCTCCTTCAAGGTAATGGCAAAGAGCCTACACTTGAAGGCATCTGTCATCTGCCTTATGGAAACGACATCCTCGAACCATTGAACATGCTGCATGGGGTCGTCCCTGCCCGTGTAGTAAGACATATCTGGCTCTCTGAACCCGTCAGGGATCGGGGCAGAGACAATAAACTCACTAAAAGGGCTTCCGCCCACAACCTGGCGAGCGGGCGCGTATCGCGGCCTCGGCTCGCTAACCCTGTCAGCGCTAGCCTGCCCGGGGAAGAGTTCCCGCCTGACGACAATGTCACTCTTGGTGTTCTCTGCCGAAACCTCCTTCTCGGGACGCTATCCAGGAGCGTTCTCGCCCAAAGAAGGAGTCGCAACCACCGAAACGGAAGGCATCGCCCACTCGCTTCTCGCCGCAAAAGCCAACTGGATGGTCTGAAAGACTTCCCACCTGAAATCTTCCACCATCCCAATCGTCACCCCAATCTCCTGGGGTGGAGAACCTCCTGAGCCAGCTCATTCTTCCTCACCTCTAGTCATGAGACTAAGCCTGAGATTTTCTTGAATCAACTACGGTCCACGCTCACCGCACCAGAAATGTTGGAACCAAAAACTAGCCCCAACGAGAGTTCGGACCCTGGGTATAGCTGACACCTACTTCTCCCAAACTCAGACCCTCAACTAGTGGTTGAAAACTAAAGAACTAACCCTGGGCTACAGCACAGAGGTCCCTCCACTAACCCAGAAGATCTCAGAGCGCTTCCCCTCCTTAGCCAAGTGCTGAGCTAAGGATACCTAAGAAAGCGCTGCAAGACTTCAGAAAAATGAGAAACCTTGCCTTCTGAGGTACCCTTGCGGGTCTATTTATAGGATCCAAAAAGTTGGTCTGCCAACAGTGTAACTCCGCTGTCCCAAAGGGCTATTTGCAACCCAACTAGGTCTGCCAAAAGCCAAACTCCGTCGTTTTGAGGAGATAAATGCAGAACTCCAAGATATCCAAGTAAATTTACCTCTGGACCCTACTAGGGCGTTGAGTGGAGAAGTATCACTCAACGCTAGAGACTAGGGCGTTGAGTGGAGAAGCATCACTCAACGCCAAGGACTAAAGCGTTGAGTGAAGAAGCATCACTCAACGCCAGGGAATAGGGCGTTGAGTGGAGAAGCATCACTCAATGCAAGGACTACGACGTTGAGTGGAGAAGCATCACTCAATGCCAAGGACTAGGGCGTTGAGTGGATAAGCATCACTCAACGCCAAGGACTACGACGTTGAGTGGAGAAGCATCACTCAACGCCAAGGATTAGGGTGTTGAGTGGATAAGCATCACTCAACGCCAGGGACTAGGGCGTTGAGCGGAGAAGCATCACTCAACGCATGGGACTAGGACGTTGAGTGGAGAAGCATCACTCAACGCCAGGGACTAAGACGTTGAGTGGAGAAGCATCACTCAATGCTAGGGACTAGGGCGTTGAGTGGAGAAGCATCACTCAACGCCAAGGGCCAAGGACTAAGGCGTTGAGTGGAGAAACATCACTCAACGACAGGGACTAGGGCGTGTAGTGGAGAAGTATCACTCAACGCCAAGGGCCAAAGACTAAGGCGTTGAGTGGAGAAGCATCACTGAACGCCGGGGACTAGGGCGTTGAGTAGAGAAGTATCACTCAACGGCAAGGGCCAAGGACTAAGGCGTTGAGCGGAGAAACGTCACTCAATGCCAAAGACTAGGGCGTCGACTAGAGAAGCATCACTCAACGCTAAGGGCCAAGGACTAAGGCATTGAGCGGAGAATCATCACTCAACGTCAGGGATTAGGGCGTTGAGTGGAGAAGCATCACTCAATGCCAACCCTAAGGGCCTCCTGCTGACCCGGGTGCAAACCTTCCCGCGAGCCCTAGGCGGGAACCCTTCCGCTTGCACTACTTGCTTGACCCGATTAGCTTAAAACCTACTCAAACTTGGGGTCCTAGATCTTTGGGTTTTGGGTCTTACTCAGCGAATATGGGGTTGTACAAGCCTCATGCTCAGAACACGAGAAGCATAACCATTGGCATCAGCGAGCCGTCAATCAAATTAGACCAAGTCTTGGTAGATGAAGGGATTACAGTGAACGTACTGTTCCTATCAACATTACTTCAGCTCAAACTGACCACTGACAGCCTCAAACTAGGATCAGCTAACGCACGCATCCCGGAGGGCACTTCAGTACCGGTCATAGGCACCATCATCCTCCCCCTCACTCTTGGAGAAGAGCCTGAGCAGGCGACTTATGACGTGCAATTTCTTGTCATCCAGGACGATTGTGATCACACCGCAATACTTCAACAATCATTCTCGTACATCTTTCAAACCTGCTCCCGCCGCTTTTTCCCCTAAACTATAAACTTCCACTTACAACTTTTCACTCTATCACTGTTCCCCAACCAGCTACTGTTGGAGTCATTAGCCCGAAATTGTGTGAACTATTTTTTGTATATATAAAAATTATGTTTCTTTTCCAACAATGTCCGACTAGTCTATGGTAAGAATGTGCATGCGGTTTGAATACAAAAGCTATTCACCGAACCGCCTTTCTACGCCAAGACGTCGTCAGGGCATGCCCCCCTCACGACCAAGCCGCGAGCGATACTCGTGTGAACTAAGACGCGAACGATCCTCATGCGAACTAAGTCGCGAGCGATCCTCGTGTGAACTAAGTCGCGAGCGATCCTCGTACGAACTAAGCCGCATACGATCCTCCTGTGAACTAAGCCGCGAGCGATCCCCGTGAGAAAGGTAAGACTGTGCATTCGGTTTGAATAAAAAAGCTATTCACCGAACCTGCCTTTCTATGCTAGGACGTCGTCAGGGCATGCCCCCCTCACGACCAAGCCGTGAGTGACCCTCGTGCTAACTAAGCCGCGAGCGATTCTCGTGCAAAATAAGCCGCGAGCGATCCTCGTGCAAACTAAGCGGGCCTCGCAGTACGTTTCGAGCCCTGACACAAAAATTTAAAATAAATTTAGACTAAAAAATCCGATCAATGGTCATCCATGCCCATCATGCACAAAAAGGAGCGTCACACGGTATAATAAAAAACATTCGCGACACGCCCGAACACGCACACGCGCCCCGACACGCACGTACCCGCGCAACAGGCCCTCGCACTCGTGCCCGCGGCCGCGCGTATCCACGCACATGCAATCACGCACGCAAGCCCGCGCATGCAGGCACGGCGAGACACGCGCACTCGGGCGCGCGCGCGCGCCCCTGCGCGCGCTCCAGTGTTGGCGGCCAGGTACGCGCCCGCGCGGGCAGCCAGGCGCGCCCTCGCGCGGGCGGCCAGGCGCACGCCCGCGCACGGCCCCGCGCGCCCAGGTTCGCGCGCACCCGCGCGCGCCCCACCCGCGCCCATGGCGGCGCCACGCGCGCACCTTCGTAGGTGCACCCGCGCGCTATCTTGCACATGTTCGCACCCGCGCATGCTCGCACGCGGCTGAGACCATGCGCGCCCATGCGAGACCCCGTGCGCACCACCGCGACTACATGAGCAACAATTTCCTCCGCCAGGCGCATTCGTCGCCTCTCCCACACCATAATATATTCTAACATTTTTACCTGAGTTTGCAGCGCACAACCACTTGTCGTCTCAAGTCCATCACCGTTCGCCATCGTCGGCGCCATAAAAGATGAACAAGAAAAGATTCTTGTTTTTCTTCATCCGAAGCGATCTCACACAACAAGGAATTGGGGGCAATTGTTGGGGATGACCTCCATTTTATAAAGGTTGTGTGTGCACATAACCACACACCCATGATCTCCACCTCAAAAGAGGTGGGATCATGAGAGTGACCGCGCGCGCGATCACCGCGCCCGATCCCCCGCACACTGATCCCATTATGCGTAATGAGCAAACCGCCGCGAGCCCCTCCTCGTCGGCGGCGGGCGACCCACCTCCCCCCCCCCCCCCCCCCCCGAATGTCGCCCGCCCGCCCTCTCTCTCTGCGCCGGCCGCGACCGCGACCGAGGAAGCGGCTGCCCGGGCCGCGCCTCCCTCGGCCGCCAGTGCGGCCGCCCGGGTCGCCCCCTCCCTCACCCGCCGGTACGCGGCCCAGGGGAGCGGCCGCTCCTCCCCGGCTACCGTCGGCGGTCCTCCCCTCTCCGACGAACTTGGCGGCGAGTTCGCCGCGCGCCCGTGGAGTCCCTGCTCTCGTCGTCCGATCGATGGGGGGCGCTCCCGACCGTCCGATCCACGCGTAATCACACACTAACCACCAGGTTAGTGAGAGGGGATTTAATTAATATTTGGTAATTTATGTAAATGATCTTCAAATAACGAAATACGCGCATTTAAACTATACCAAAAATAATCATGATGGTGGTTATGGTGTGTGGATAACCACGTAACCACGATAACCACCACCTAGAACCTATAAAAGGAGCCTCATGCCTTCTCATTTCTTATCTTTTTCTTCCGAGTCTTTTTCTTCCTCAGGTCGGAGCTCTGCTAAATTCCTCCTACGAGCAGCACCCGAGCCGCACTCGAGCCGCACCTGAGCTACAAGCAAGTCAAGTCAAATCCACCCGATGAAGCCAAATCTCACAAGTCTCAAGTGTCCCCTGCAACCACAAGTCCAGGTGCTTCGCCCCACATTCAGAATCAGCAAGCCGCTATCCGAAGACCACCAGCGCGAAGCGCAATTTGTAACAAACTCTCAGCGCGACGACCTGTCATCCGCCGCGTGCTAAGTGTTCTCTCAACCCAAAGTTGTAACGAGAGGTGACCTGTCACCCTCGACTTCACAAACAAACTGTAACCGCTAGGAAATAGTGGACTTTGACCGTCACAGATTCGGTTACGTGATTTTTTACTCAGTTAAGTGGTTTTCCCACGTTAAAACTTTTTGTGTATAATCGACCTATTCTATTGACTGTGTGCGCACTCGACCGTTCTGAGAGCTAAGACGGTACAGGTTATTCTGGTCTGACCGGGACGTCGAGTTAGACCGCAACATGACTTATTTTCACCGATCAAGCAGTTACGACCGCATGAATCAGACCTTAATTAATGTATATATAGAATTTATAAGCAAAATAAAAATTAGTCATTTACTCCATCCAAAAAGTGTGGTTTAATAAAAAAAAGTCCACAAAAGGACACTATCCAGTGGCGGATCCAGAAATTTTGTAATGGGGGGCACAAATTTTTTTAAAAGATGAAATAACAAGCTCATATTAAATTGTTGACATTTTAAATTCATACAAAATAGCATTCAATTGACTAAATTGAAGAATACAAAAAATAACAAAAAAAATTACGCTTGGTTACGACGAGTCTTCATTTTTTTTGAAAACGATCGATAACATCATCATCACGGACTTCCAAAAATGCGTCTTTTTCAATAAAAGTAACTAGACAATCATTTAACATTTGATCACCTATACTATTACGCAACTTGTTCTTCACGTAGTTCATGCCTGAAATTACTCTTTCCACACTTGCAGTTGTCACTGGAAGAAGCAATACAAACTTCAAAAACTTGTAGATTGGTTGATAAACAACACGTTTACCGGTTTCATCAAGCTTCGTACGAAGATGACCAAGATTCTTCAAATCAGAAAATCTCTCATCGCTTCTCATGACAATAAAGTTGTCGAGTTGAAAATCTAAATTAAATAACTTCAAACTTGAAAAATCCACAAGTCTTAGCACTTTTTGCTTGTCAAAACCAACAAACGAGTTAATGAGATTCAAGCAAGTCATACAATCAAGCAACTTCATACTCACTTCATCAAACCGATTGTTAAGCTCTTGTAGTTGTAGATCGACGACTTTTAAGAATATTTGAACTCGATAATGATGCAAGTTTGTGTAGTCTTCAACAAACCGTCTTGATCTTCCTCTAGGTATGTATTGATCATCCATATTGGGAATATGAATATTATGTTTGCCACAAAAAGAAAGATCTTATTGAATAGTGTGTCTCATCTATCATCTCTTAAGGTTTGTAACTGTTTTTTTTTGTCAAATCAACAAAAGACATTGCGTTAACAATGCCTTGATCCTTTCTTTGCAAAGCTAGATTTAATTCATGAGTGTACCAAAATATAGTGGTCATTACGTGAACCATTACAATAAAGTCAAATGATTCTAATGCATACAACACACCTTGCGCCTTCACCCGATCATTTGTTTTACTCTTCCCAATTTTCACAAGTGTAACAACCATATCAGGATATAATGAAATAATATGCACTAATGTTCTGTGATGTGATCGCTAACGAGTGTCTCCAGGCCGACTCAAACAAAGCTCCTGATTTAAACCTGATCCATGTTTTCAAGTCACCATCTTCTAGTGCCTTAGCAACTTTTGGGACTTGGCTTTCTCTAAGCTGCTACCATCTTCTAGTGCCTGTTTTAGGGGCATTCTTTAAAACATGTTTACCAATATTTTCATCAATATCGGTTAGCCACTGCAGAAGTTCAAAAAAATTTCCCCTATTAAGTGAATCTTGGCTCTCATCGTGACCTTGTAGCGATAAACCTTGACGCAAAAGAAATTTTAAACATTTAAGAGAAGCTTGTAAGCTTGTTTTATGTTTAACCTTGATAATATCTAATTGTTTATCAAAAGCAACAATGATGGACTTGTTAGGATCTTTTAAACCTTGAAATTTTTACAATGTTAATTGATGAGCACTATTAATCTTGCCTACATGTTTTTGAAATCCTTCAGGTTTGTTCCATGACTTATATCCTCCACCAGAGACAAAAGCATCACCCCCAACAACACTAGTTGCAGTATCATTCTTGAACAAGTAACATATAAAGCAATATGCAACATCCTTTACAACACTATACTCAAGCCAATCAAACATATCAAACCAAGCAGTAACAAACCAACGAGCCCGATCTCCCATTTTTCTCTGAGGAAAAGAATGAACCTTTGGTTGGCATGGACCTTTAAGCATATACATTTATCTCGCTGCATCTTTCTCTTTTAACGGAAACACCGATATAATTTTTCTTTACCCCGGATCATGTGGAAGCAACTCCACATCATATTCACAATTCATAACAATATCTTGAGTTTGCGGATGATGGAAGCAACTCCTCATTTTCACTTTTTTGCAGTGATGACAAAAGGGACTCTTTAGGTTTTAACTTCTTTTGAAACATAGACGCAATGAGACTTGTTTTCTTTTTCTGACCCTCCATTTTCACTATTATATCAATTTAGAAAATAATATTACAAATTTGCAAGATTAATGAACACGGGACTATATTAGAACTATTGAACATCAAAACTACAAATAAAAATTTATATACTCCGCTTGACCCTCTACCGGTTAATACTACGGAATATCCCTACAAACATTCATCACAGAGACTAACATGCTTTGCTTAGCCACTAGTTGACTAATACCTCAAAGCACACCGACAATATATAATACATTAATACAAAATGAGATATGGTTGAAGAGAGTTACCGTTACTCTAGAAGAGAAACAAGAAATCCAATCTTGTAGTTTCATTTGCACTTGTTGCACCTGCATCATATTAAACTCATATTCAATACTAACACTCAACACCATTAGAAGTTGTACAATAATAACAAGGCCTAATTATACAAACACCACAAGGCTACGAAAAAATTAAAAGCCCTATAATTAATGGTCTAATTGCATACATTTCAACAAATTAATTCCTAAAAATTGAAAGCCCATAAACCTAATTGCTTGGACATGGACTTGGAGCCTGTAGGTGAACCAGCTAATCGACCCAATCAGGTGTTCGACCTTGAGGAGTTGAGCTACAGAAATTGAAAGCCTTGAGGTGTTAAACCTGATTGATCCCTAAAAATTAAAAGTCCTAAATCTGATTACCTGGACTTAGACTTGGAGAATGGAGGTAAATTAACTAATCGGCCCAATCAAGTGTTCCACCTTGAGGAGTTGAGCTACAAAAATTGAAAGCATTAAGGTGTAAAACCTGATTAATGAAAGGTCGCTCGAAGCATCCGAGTGGTGATCAAAGTGGAATCACCTACCTGTTGCCCCTAGGTGGGTATAAATAGGCAAACCCTTAGGAGTTACTACGAGTATGTGTTAACCGTGTACCCGAACTGACCTGTTAAGCCTTCGAACCCGTTATTTGTCCAAATATACACTAACAATCTCCTCCTATATTTGTGACAAATAACTTGTACGTTTCGGAGTGCAGAAAGTGGAAGAATATCAAAATAAGTTTCCGACTTTACACATTCCATAAGAGTTAGCACAATTTAACATAAAACATGAACATAAGTTTTAAACAATAATATAAAACATCACAAAAAATATAAATGTGCTACTCCATAACAAATAAGTTTGGAAAACAAAAAATGACTACAGATAAATGTGTAACAATTCTACTCAGAGAGTAGATCATCATCATCTATGTCAAAATCCACTTTCTCTCCTCCATCTTCACCAGTGCCTGCAAGAAATTTCATGAGTCAGACTTCTATGAATTCATAAACATATGCAGTGACGTATCAAAGTAAACTAGCTCTACCTAAATGAGCTTAGTACTTGTAGCAGTAGTGAAGTAACACTGTCAGCATCTCTGTCCAGTCTAGCTAGGACCAGTCAAGTTTTGATTTTAATAAATCAAACGTTGTTATCTTACATATTAGTGACCACTATGTACCTCATCATATGATTTGACACACCGTCATTTGCAACATTATCAAATGTGGAATAATATGCTATGATCACTAATGTTAGATTAACTCATACAACGACTTTCTATTCCCAATTGAATAATTCTCAAATAAGCTTACAGCGAGAAAGATGTTTAGTCATTAGGTGTGGAATGACTAGCATCTAACCATCTTGGGCTTTCATCAAGAAATTATTTGAGGTTTTCAGTCTGTTATTAGACGCTTGAATGTTGCGACTATAGGTTATTGCTATGAAAACATAAACATAGGAGGAAGTTTCATATTTCTTTGAACTTTAATCTCATCTCCCCCGATGTTTTAATTGTGAGAACTCTATTTAAGCCCTTTGTCAAGGCGTCTGTAACATTATCTTTTGACCTCACATCAACGAGGTTCACAATCCCTTGACTCGTAAGGGAGGTCAACCAGGCTTGTTTCATCCATAGTTGCCTTCATTTGCTATTGAACAGAGTGTTCGTAGCAATCATTTTAGTAGCCTGATTGTCGCAATAAACTGCAACAGAACTCAACTTCAGGCTCGACAGTGGAATGTCCATCACCAAATCTCTTATCCACTCTGCTTCTTCTCCTGCTGAAGCTAGAGCGTAGAGTTCGGATTCCATATAAGACAGTGCAATACATTATTGCCTCTTGGACTTCCAGGCTATAACTGCTCCTCCTATTGTGAATATAAAACCTCTGGTGGACTTGCTGTCGTTTAATTCTGAGCACCATGATGCATCAGAATATCCTTCCAAAACTAGAGGATGACCATGGTAACATAAAACATACTGTTGGGTGTGCTTTAGGTATCACATCAGCCTATCGAGGGACATCCAAATGGTCTTGGTTAGGATTACTAGCGAATCTGCTTAACATGCCGACCGTAAAAACTATGTCAGGTCATGTGCAGACCATAGCAAGGAGTATCCTAATGGTAACATAAAGCATACTGTCAGGTCTTGTGCAGACCATGTCAGGTCAGATCTCCGTTCAAAAATGCAGTCTTAACATCCATTTGATGAACAATAAAGTTCTCAATAGACGCAATAGCAAGGAGTATCCTAATGGTTGCTAAGTGACACACTGGTGAATATACATCAAAGTAATCGACCTCACTAACTTGTGTGAAACTTTTAGCCACCAGACATGTTTTATACTTAGATACGCTACCATTAGGGTTGAGCTTTTTTTTCAGAACCCACTTACACTCTATAGTTTTAGCCCTTTTTGGCTTATCAACCAACGTCCAGGTGTTGTTCTGAAGCAAAGAGTTCATCTCTTCATCAATGACCTCTTTCCAGAGCAGTGAATCCCTTGATCTCATCGCATCCTTATAGGTGATGGATCGACCTCAACGTGGTAAGTGACGAAATCACTATCGAAGGTTCTGGGAGTTCTCTCTCTCATCGAAGTCCTTCTAGACTCTAGGATATTATTGTCTAACGGGACGGAATAAGAGGTGCTCGGTACTGATTCAAGTTCTTCCTCAGTAATAGTTGCTTGCATACCTGGGATGGTCAGGTTCTTATCCTTAAGGAACTTATCCTCAAAGAACACAACATCCCTAGACTCAATAATTATATTATTAGACAGGTCTAAGAATCTATCTGCAACACTATCGTCAGCACAACCTAAGTAGACACATGTGTTGGTTCTAGATCCAAGCTTAGACCGTCTAGGGTCAGAGACCCTGACATAGGCTATGCAGCCCCAGGTCTTTAGTTTAGTTAATGTCGGAGGTCTCTTAAACCAAAGCTCGTAGGGTGTGACGTCTAACTTAGCATGAGTGACTTTGTTCAGAATGTTGTTTGCAGTTAAAACTGCTTCTCCCCAATAGGCAGTATGCATGCCAGTAGTGAGCAACATAGAATTTAACATCTCTGTTAACGTTCTATTTTTTCGCTTGGCTATACCATTTGATTGGGGTGAGTAAGGAGCAGTGGTTTCTGCTATGATCCCTTGAGAGGCAAGGAAACCCCGGAACTCATTGGACATGTATTCTCCTCCTCTATCACTTCTAAACCTCTTTATTCTCATGTCTAGTTGGTTTTCTACCCTGGTTTTGAAAAGACAAAACTTTTCAAATACTTCATCTTTAGTTTTAAGAAGATAGATGTGACAGAACCTAGAGCAGTCATCTATAAATGTGATCATATACTTCCTTCCTCCTCTGGTGACAAAACTTTTAAAGTCACATATATCAGAATGTATAAGCTCTAGGGGTATTGTGCTCCTAGTAACCGCACTAAAAGATTTCCTATTGATCTTAGTCTGAGCACACACGTCACATTTCTCAGGCTGTGACTTAGTGTATAATGTGATCTGGTGAGTTCTAGCTATTTGGAACATTTTCCTATAGTTCACATGTCCTAGTCTCTCATGTAGAGTCTTAGGGCTAACTAAGTTTGTTTAAACTTGTTGAACCACTTCGTTTGCTAGACTTAGTCGGTATATCCTATTTTGGACGTATGCACATCCAAAATAATGTGAGTTAACTGACAATGTTACTCTATTGTTACAAAAAGTAAATGATATGCCAACATCACATAATAGACTAATAAACACTAAGTTAGCAGCTAATGAACGAATAAATTTGATGTTCTTTAAAATTAAATACTTACCTGAGGATAGCAGCAAGGTTGCATTCCCCACCTTCAGTACGTCAGCTGACTCGTCATTGGCCACCGTCACAGACTCTTTCACAGTAGTGAGCCCTGTCATAAGAGCAGAATTGTTGCAAACGTGGACACGTCGCCCCCAAATCCAAGTACCACTCTGTGCTGGCCTTAGCGTTTCCGACCATTGCAATAAAGTCAGAAGGCTCAGCTTGGCTAACCATATTGGCTTGGTTGTCATCCTGTGGTGCATTGGTTCTTTCTCTTTTAGGGAGTCTGCAATCAAATGCATTGTATCCCCACTTGTTGTAGTTAAAACACTTGCCCTTGAATTTTTTATTGCGTTTGTTAGAGCCTGCAACTTGGGAGCTACCATGGGAGGATCTGGTCCTCTTAGGGTTCGACACACGTTTAAAACAAAGAAGCATGTTAGCTGCAGCCTTCTGCTTGCTAACAGTTTCTAAAGCGTGTCGAATCCTATTTTCATTCTCAATGCGAATAAATCGCTTGAGGTCATTAAGACCAACATGCATCTTCTTGAGGTACATTTCAGTTTTAAAGTTGTACCACTTAGAGGGCAGCTTATAGATGATCGTGCCAACAACAAAGTTATCTGGCAGAGAAATATTCTCACTATATAAAGAATCGACTAATGCTTCAAAATCCGATACCTGAGGGGGAATGACCTTCTCATCGTCGAACATGAAGGAATGGAATTTGTCCACCAGGTGCGCCTTGAACAGATCCTCCTCTTGCCTGAAGTGCTCCTCCAGTGCCTCCCAGATTTCTTTGGCAGTCTTCTTTTTGATGTACGTCTTCGCCAGGCTGGAGGACAGGCAGTTTAGCAGGTAGTCACTGTACAACCCCGTGTCCGGCGAGTGAGGTCGCCAGGAACCAGACCGGCAGTTCAGATCGTCCAAGCAACAGGCAAGCCCAGCAGAGGACTCTGAAGATCGTGGGCGAGCTCGGCAAGGAGAATCCGAACTCGAGCTCGACATTCGTCGACCGCGAGCTCGGCATTCGCCGAGCTAAGCCAAGATTCGTCGAGCTGAGGTCGACTAACGGAGGCCGACCTCTAGGCGAGCTTGCCGTCCCAACTCGTACTCGCGCACAGAGGCTCGGCAACAGCAGGCGAGCAGGAGCCGCTGAGGTGGCCAGGCTCCCCAGCTCGCCCAGATCTATGAGGTACTTTTTACTGTTTTGCCCCCGCTGGTCTGCCCATAGCCCTTCAAAACATCGGAGTTTGGCTGTTGGCAGACCCAACCAAGGACATTTTGGTAACCTCAGGTCAGTTCAGTTTGGTTATTGGCAGTTCATATCCCAAAAACTATAAATAGGACCCAAGGAGTACCCCAGAAGACATGCTTCTTGTGCTCTCTTGCTCCAGTTTTCAAGTGCTTTCTGAGGGTACCTTAGCTCGGATTTTGGCTAAGGAGGAGAAGCGCTCTCAGATCTTTCGGGTGTGTGGTGGGTCCTCCCCGCCGAGCCCTTGAGTCAGTTGTCGTCTTTGTTTTCCTTTGTTATTTTGCCTGCAGGAGCGAAGTAGGCTCGCGATCACCCCTTCCCCAAGGGCGAACTCCATAGGAGACCGTTTTTCGGTTTCAACAGTCACGACAGAAGTCCTTGTCAGCGATCCACTGTGCCTCCTCTTCAGTTCCCATAACGTCAGCACGATCAGACTAAACTGTGTAGAACACGTTCAGATACTTCATTCCAAACTTAATATTTAGCTTCCAGTCATTGAACTCGTTCGCAGTAAATTTTTCCAACTTGATCATTGGAACTGGAGACAAGAAATTGCTCCCTTTGATCATTATGCCTCTTTCTCTAATCAACAACAGTACACACAAGATGAAGAAAGAGGAAGTACTGTGTGATAGGAGATGAGCTTCCTCTCTTGTCTAGGCCTAAACCAAATGGAGAATCAAGCCACGGTGCAAAACAAGGGAACTCAGCGACACAGACTGATGCTTTGCAACACTCCACGGATGCGAGGTGATGAAAAACTCTCCTACGGGAGAAACGGAATGGGCTCCTGTTGCAGACAAGGTATGGCCTAGAACCAGCGGAGTCTCTGCCTCTTCCCGATTAAACTTTCACGGGCAAAACAAGGGAATTGTTCCCTTTTCCTCCTTCCCGATCCGATGAAAACAACAGGGACAAGCGACAGCGGCTCTGGATCGGCGACGGAAAACGGAGTAACGGCGGTAGATAATCGCAAGGCATGGTCCGGTTTCCTCCTACACAAAACCAGACGGCTGAGAACTGTTCCTCCTCTACTCGAGCGAAACAGCGGCGGCGGAAGCTCCTATCCTTCTCCCGATCCAGACGGCGGATTGTTTTCCGTGCAAAATTGGGAGCAGAATCCTCCTCCTTTCCGATGTTCAGCGGCAGAAACCGAGAGCCGCAGGGAAGAAGCGGGAGCGAATTCCTCTTCACGAAACCAGGCGGCGGGATCGATCGACCTGCTTCTATTTTTTTCTCGATTGAAGCAGTGGCGGTCGGCGAAACCTTCTTCCTCCCTTTCAATTGATCCCCGCGGCTAAACTCCTCCTCCCTCTCGCTAAGGCGTAGGAAAAACGCAGAAAGAAGAGAGGGGACGGAACAGTTACGGGATAATGTTCGAGCGACGGGGGTAGTTTTTGCTTCGAGAATGAAAGGTCGCTCAAAAGCATCCGAGTGGTGATCAAAGTGGAATCACCTACCCGTTGCCCCTAGGTGGGTATAAATAAGCAAACCCTTAGGAGTTACTACGAGAATGAGTTAACCGTGTACCCGAACTGACCCGTTAAGTCTCCAAACCCGTTATTTGTCCAAATATACACTAACAATTAATCCCTAAAATTTTAAAGCCCTAAACTCGATTACCTTGAGGACTTCGATAGTTCAATGGACTTGGACATCGACGTCGTCCCCTATTGCTGACAGCGGCGTAGTCCCCTGTTGCGGACGAGCGACATCTTCCCCTGTGAGAGAAGGAAGAACGAGAGGAGTAGCCAACCCCTGTAACCCTGTTGCGGCCAGCGAAGGGAAGGCGGAAGGCTGAAAATTCGGGAATTAGGGATTTAGGTGCTATCGGGAAAGAGGAAGGCGGACGAGAAAGTTAAATGCGGAAATTAGGGGGAACTTTTTTAATTTTAGGCTAAAAGGGGCGGACCCAGTGCAGATTTCACGAAATTTCTAACTCGTGGATGTGCCGCAACAGGGTTACATGGGTGATTCTCAAAAAAATTGGGAGGCACGATTTCAAAAATGAACCCTTAAACCTAAATCTAAAAACCTGTGGCCCTCCATAGATCCGCCCATGACACTATCCATGACCAAAAGAAAAATATAGCATTGACTTCTTCACGTGAACAACACCTAAAAACATGATAAGATAACATAAATAGTAAAATCTGGTTAACTATGAAATATCAAGACAAATGAATTACAATTGAAATGAGACTGATCAGGCGGGCCCATAGTCACAGTATGTTCTTCGATATTCAAAGGGCTCAAAAATGCGAAATGTTCATTTGGGAACCAATTTATATGCCTAATTTTAATTTATATTTATGTATCCCCCAAAATGATCGCGCAATATCTTGTTCGCACGAGATCAAAATTATAGCGCGGGTGTATGGGGTGACCGGACGTAAAGTTACCGCCTTAGGAGCGGTTAGGGCGGACCGGCGGAGTCCTGACGAAGAACAAAATGTATTTGTGGCCGCAGGAACTGGAGGTTGAGGGCACTTTCTTCTTCTTCTTCTTCTTCTTCCTGGTTCGCAAGAGGCGGAGGAAATGGCACACGATTCTTCCTCTTTCAAGGTTAGTCCCGGTAAATTATCTTATTTAATGAATATGAACGCTGATTTTAATGGAGATAGGAAAATATTTGGGTTCTTTACTTTGAATTATACTTCAGTTCTCACAGAAACTCAAATCTAAAGCAACTATCGTTACATTTACGAGGCACTAGTTTGCTTGAATTATAAGTCCGGTCTCTGTATTGTCTCGTGAATTGCAAATGCTTTAGAATTCATGGAGGACAGAGAGGATATCGAGAGAATTCCTATGACTGTGCTAGTGAGGGAAACGTCTTAGTTATTAGAAGATTACCAAGTATCCAATTGAGCACTGACGAATAGTAGATCAGTGTTGTAGATGTTGGCGGACATGTCAGCTGACATAAAAAGGTTTTCGGCAAAAAACGTCACCACCTCGATATTTTAAGTAAAAATTTAGTTTTTGAAAATATTTCCCAATATATCGGTCTTACCCGATATATTGGGAGATATCCCGCTACCCGATATGTCAGCGAGAGTATTAAAAATATACATTTCATTTCTTAAGCGTCCGAATGATAATATTTTGTTTCGTGCTTCATTTTGTGCGTCTCTCTAAGCTTAGACTCGATGTATTTATCGTCTCACTCTCATTTGATGCTCTTTATGTTATTTACTGTTGTCAACATCTCTTTCTTGTGTAATATATAAGCATACATTATGTGTATATATGTTTATTATGTAATTTATAAATATAGATTATGTATGCAATTGTACTTGTTTACAAAAAATATGTATATACAACAACAACAACACTCAAGTCTTTATCCCACTATAGTGGGGTCGGCTATATGGATCCTTTGTCACCACTGTGCCCTATCTTTTGTCATAATCTCACGAATGCCTAAGTACGTCATGTCTTTCCGTATAGTTTCATTCCAAGTCTTCATTGGTCTACCCGTCCCTCGTTTAACATGCCTAGTGACTAGACTCTCACAACGCCTAACGGGTGCCTCTGATGGTCTCCTTTGTACGTGTCCAAACCATATTAGTTGAGCTTCTCACATCTTCTCTGCAATTGGTGCTACTTCTGTCTTATCCCTGATACATTCATTCTTAATTTTATCTAGTCTCGTGTGTCCACACATCCACCTAAGCATTCTCATCTTCACAACGCCCATTTTTTGCTCATGTACACAATTCACTGCCCAACACTCAGAACCATAGAGCATCACGGGTCTAATTGCAGTACAATAAAACTTATCCTTACGTTTTAGTGGTACTTTACGATCACATAAGATCCCTGACCCATCTCTCCACTTCAACCAACCCGCTTGGATTCTATGTGTCACATCTTTATCAATGCCTCTGTCATTTTGAACTATCGATTCAAGATATTTAAAACACTCACTACGAAAAATATCCGGATCACTTAACTTAATAACGAAGTCATCCGTCATTCTTGTACTGTTAAATTTAAGCTTCATGTACTGTCTTTGCCCCGCTCAACCTAAAACCCTTCTTTTCTAAAATATCTCGCCAAGATTCAAGTTTTGCGTTTACACCCTCGCGTGTCTCATCAACCAAAACAATGTCATCCGCAAACAATAGACACTAAGGTATTGCTTGTTGGATATGTCTGGTGAGCTCATCTAAGATAAGGGCAAAGAGATAAGAGCTTAAAGTTGAACCTTGATGTAAGCCAATAATGATAGAGAATTACTGTGTTAATCCTCCAGATGTCCTCACCCTTGTCACTGAATTTGTATACATATCTTTGAATATGTCAATATATGATACATTTACATCTTTCTTTTCTAAGACTCTCCACAAAAAAATATGTATATATATGAATAAATTTATTTAAATATTAAAATCCGACATTATAAAATATCTTCAATATATTTCCCACAATCTGACATTTCAAACTCAAACCGACATGAACCCGACATCCGACATCTGCAACCTCGGCATAGATATGACTTATTTACTAACTGCAGTGACTTAATAAGGAGGTCGAGACCTAGGTTTGTAAATAGATACGGATCATTATCTCCATTTGAATTTCATATAAGGATGAAGCTGTAACAGCTGTGATCCAGACACATGGTAGGCAAAACACGGCACAGATACAAAAATGAGTCAGAACACATGGCAGGCAACACACGACTTTGTACAACAATAGAAGAAAGGATAGATTAGTAAATTGTAATAATGTTCGTAATAGTCATGTATAGAGGAGACATTATTAAATACCTATGATTAGCTGTAAGCAGATCATGATTTTATTAATGAAATTCCTGTTGCCTTTTCGCCTTTGTCACCTTCCTCCTAGTTCTTCTCTCTGCTTCATCCATCTTCTAGGGCTTCGTCTATCTTTCTATTTTATCTCCCTTCTAGGGTGTTACAGAAGCACTCTGCGATGTGTTACCCAAGAACGCTTGCCATATACTCCTTGGTTGTCCATGATCATATGATAGAAAGGCCATACATGATGTATTCTTGAACACTCATTCCTTTTCCTAGAATGGAAGGCACATCACATTGGCTTTCTAACCTCTTCAGCAAATTCTGGAAAGTCGGAAGAAGTGTGGTTCTGTGGAGCCTTTTTACTGGGAGAAGGCCAAGTTCACTTGGATCTGTTAAAAAAGCTCATGTAAAGTGACCCATTTATTTGTATTTCTTCTTTTTTCCTCTTTATTCCCACATCTTGTATAAGACTCTCTTCTCTCTTTCTCCCTCCTATAAATGTGTATTCATACATTGTATTTGATCATTGAGATAGTATATACAAGGTTGAATTTTAACTACATGGTATCAGAGGGAGGTTGTCCGACCAGATTTTTTTTAACCACCTGCTCTTCCGGCTTACCAGGCGGCTTGTTCTCCTGCTTAGCTGCAGTGTTGTGCGGTCTGCCCCCTTTTCTAACCGCTTCCTGATTAGAGTCTCAGTAACCGCGGCTTCCCGCGCAGTTAAGGCCATTCTACCCACTTCCTCTGCTCTCTCTTTCTCTCTCTCGTGGCTTCCACCACTTCTCCTTCTCCTTCTCTTTTATAACCTTTCTAACAGGTGGGGCCTTCCCTTCCTTGTTTCCCTCTGCTCGCGCGGTCTCCCTCTCTCTACTCACCTCGACTCCTACCCGCTTTCCTTTTTCCCTGCTCGCCGCGACTTGTCTTAGTCGCCGCGGCTTCTCTTCTCGCCGCGATTTGAGTCTCTTACTCGCTGCGGTCTCCTAGTCTACCCGCCGAGTTCTTCCTTCTCGCTGCTCTGCTCCCTGCTCGCTGCGACTTGTCTTAGTCGCCGCGGCTTCTCTTCTCTCCGCAATTTGCTTCTCTTAGTCGCTGCGACTTCCCTCTTCTCGGCAAGCTCCGCATCTAGGTCGCGACATCTCCCCTTGCCGCTGGTGTACTCACCGTGACCGTGCGGCCTTCTCGACTGACCTGTTCTTCGCTTAGTCACTGCGACTTGTCTTGTCGCTAGCGGTTTCTCCTCTATGTTGCGGGCTCCACATATTGGTCATGACATCCTCCTTGCCGCTGGTGTATTATCACCGTGACCGTGCGACTTCTCTTCTTATCTAGTCGCGACGGCTTCTCCCAGCTATCTGCCCCGCATTCTGGTCGCGGCGGCCTCATTGCCTTGCCACTGGTGTGTTGTCACCCAGACCGTACGGTCTCCATTCTGTTCGCGTTTTCTGCCCGGCGGCGTAGCCTCCTGCTCGCCTTGCCATGGCGACCTCTCCTGAGTCTACCGGACAGACGACTTCTTCCTCTGCAGACCGCCCGACCTCTGCCCCTGAACTCCGTGATGAGTTGCGGATTACTACCATTTCGTTAGCCGGGAAGAAGAACTTCGTGGAGTGGGTACACTCTATTCGCCGCGTACTACAGTCCAAAGGTTTTATACATCACTTGACTCAAGCGGCTCCTGCTGCTCCTACTGACGATTGGTTGCGCAACGATGGTCGGGTTCAGACATGGCTCCTCAACTCCCTTGATACCGAACCCTACCGCATGACTATGTATCACGAAACGACCAAGACAACGTGGGATGAGCTCCAATCTCTATACTCTAATAAAGATAGTCTTCAGTATCTTTATGATATCATCACTTATCTCCAGTCCCTTGATGTTGGCGGGGCTACCGACCTCACCTCCTTTGTTGCTCGGGCCAAGACTCTGGTTGAAGTATGGATCCAACATCAACCTCCTACGTTGGATCTTGCTGCACAACGTGCTCAAAAAGAAGCTGGCGGTGTTGCCATGATGATGGCTCGTGTTCCATCTCATCTTCAGTGTTCGGGCTCAGATTGTAACACTCGAAAAATGGAAATAAAACTTTTGATAGCTATCGCCGGGCGACAGTGGGTATCGCTGGCGATAGCGATAACACTCGACGCACTCAACGCTTTCAAGCGTTGAGTAAACTCGAAGAATTGTTGAGTAAGAGACTATCACGTGTCGATAGTGGGTATCACGCAGCGATACCACTCAACGCACTCAATGCTTTCAACGAAGCGTTGAGTAGACTCAACGCACTCGACGCTTTCGACGAATCGTCAAGTGAGCTATCGCATGGCGACAGTGGGTATCGCTGGACGACACTGCCATGTGTGGCTTGACACGTGTCGAATGGCCGGAAGGCGGCCGATGAGCGGTGGTTGACTAGGGTCAAAGAGGCTGCTGGCGCTATCGCCAGGCGACAGTTGATACCGCTCGACGATATTGTTTTGTTTGACTATTTAGCTGAAATCGCGGCCTCTGCTTCCTTTTTATGAAATGATCATGTGGCTGGGATGAATCCCGAGATCACTTAGGTAGAGGAGTGGGGAAAAGAGAAGTCATTTCTCTTCTTCTTCCTCTCTTTCCTCTTTTCATTGTCATCTTGAGAGAAAAGAGCTAAGGAAGAAGGCTGAGGCTGAGCTTGGAAAGCTTGGTGAAGGAGATCCACTGGACGGAATCAAAATCCGAGGCTAGATCCGCGAAGACGAAAGAGAGGTGCTCCTTTCCAACCGGATAAAAAGCTTCGTCATGGCTCCGAAACGGATTACGAGGGTAACGATTTTCTCTTTGTACAAGTGAAGTCCTTAATTTGCATACGTGCATGAAACCCCTCACCAAAAGGTGAAGAAAGAGTGGTTTCCAGCGGGTCGATCGTTGTGATCCCCGATTAAGTTTGCATATAGATCCAGAAATTTGCAGTATGGAATAAGCATGCGTGTGAAGCCCATCCGGACAGGTTGGTCTGGATTGGTGATGTTTTATTTTGCGTGCCGGAGAAGACTCCGCATATAAACGAGTAGTTTACGGGGTCTATAAGTTATGCCTGTGAAATGAGAGTAGCAGGAAGTATTGGAGATGTTCTCCAGGAAAATAACCAAGAATTTCCACGGTTTGGAAAACTGTTGGATATCGCCGGACGACAGTGAGTATCGTCGGCGATAGCTCCCAGTGAGCTATGTTTGTGAGGCCTGTCTCAGGGAGACCTGAGGGCCATTGTATGAAAAGCTGAGAGCCTGTAGTGCCCAACTATGGTGGCCATGAGTGCCAGCCTATTTTGGTGCGAAGTCTGTCTTGCGAAGACCGTGGGGCTAGCATGTGAGTTGAGCCATGAAGACCAACTATTAGGGTCGTGAGAGCCGTAATGAAGCTGTGAGCCTGTAGTGCCCAGCTCTAAAGGCCAGTGAGCCGAACGGTCAAGGGGAAGTCCACTCGCGTCTTGTCAATTCTCCTTGATTGCTCCGACTGTCGGAAGTGGCATAGCGATCTGAGTAACGAGAAATGACTGAACTGTACCTGCATTATGTCGATCCTCTAGATTGCCTAAAGTAACTGGCTGTCGTCGGTAGCATAATGAGAGTTTTAGGCCTAGGGCCGGAAAGATTAGAATGCTCAAGAATGAACCGTTAAGTCTTGGACCTCTGAACGAGAGGTGGTATCCGGGAAGTCCGATATACCGAGAATGTGTCTTGAGTGCACGGGCGTGTGGCCGTTGAGCCTACGTCTGTGGTGAATAGTGCTTGAATGCACATTGTTGTTGTCACTATATATTTATCTGCTGCTGTTGCAGGGAAGGTGAATCGCTGCCCTGAGTAAGGAGTGTGGTCGTTATAAATGGGTCGGCAATTGTTGACCGTTACTTTGTTTGCCACGTTTTGGTGGGCCGTGATTTGCAGGTGCTGGAGAGCCAAGTGGAAAGTAGCGGGTTGAAGCCTTTGTGCTGCGATTGGCTGGCCCTTGAAGGTCCTAAGGCGAACTTTTACTGTTTTCATGTGTGGTCGGCCTGCGTGCCGATGTTTGTAAACCACACTTGTGAAGTATAACTGTACGACCTTAAAGCCATAACGTTTTGTGTATTTTGTAAAGACATTCCTATGTTATATTTTAGTGGACATTGTTGTTACTTGAGTTCAAATGTAACCCATAAAGCTTCCGCTAGAATGCTCCGAATTAAGATTCGTTTGGTCTTTTGATATTAACATGTAATCCCAATACATGTCTGTGGAATATGGCGTGGGGCCCCGGCCGGACCCTCTGTTATATTTCATGCGACAGATAGAGGTGTTACACAGATACTCTCCTCGGCTGCTACCCCCTCACTATTAGATGTGTGTTCCATGTTGCTCAAGGTATCACCACCTCCTGATAGTTCTGCTCCTCCGTCCCCGGCTGTCCTTCAGCAGACTTCTGCTCCCCTGCTGCCTTCCCCCCTTATTCTCGCGGGGGGCGTTCCGGATCTCGGGGCCGCGGACAGGGAGGCCGGCCTCACCCCAAGTGTTCCTTCTGCGGTAAGGACGACCACCTTGAGGCCACCTGCTATCGCAAGCATGAGTTTCCTCCTCGTCTACAGGCCACTGTTGCTGCTATCGACTCCTCCTCTGCTCGTACTGACCTTGAAGAGGTCCGCCTTCAGCTCCAACAACTCCATGGTCTGCTCAGTCGCCCACCTGTCTCCGTTGCCTCTGCTGCCTCCATCTCCCAAGAAGGTATCGCTTGTCCCTCCACTAGTCTGCGCTGGATAGTGGACTCAGGTGCCACCCATCACATCACCTCCCTGCGGCCACATCAATACCTGGATTCTCCTCATCCTAAGTGTATCACAGTAGCCAATGGGGACACTGTTCCCGTCTCCGGCTCGGCTGATATCCCTCTCACGTCTTCTCTCTCTCTACGCTCGGCTCTTCTTGTTCCGCACTCCCCGTTTAATTTGTTTTCTGTTGGTCGTCTGACTAATGATTTAAATTGCTCTGTAACCTTTACCTCTCCTTCTTTTCTGATACAAGATCACAAGATGCGGACTATCATTGGTAAGGGCGACTGCAGAACGGACTCTACCTCCTTGATGACTCTCTAGCTATCCTCTCTTCTGTCTCCTCTGTCGATTGACATCGGCGTCTTGGACATGCCCCTTTACCAGTCCTCCAGAAGGCTCTACCAGATTTATCTTTACCTTCTCAGCGTGAATCATGTGTGTTAGACAAGCAGCATCGTTCATCTTTTTCATCTCATTGTACTCGGAGCACTGCTCCTTTTATTTTAGTACACTACAATATTTGGGGTCCGTACAAAGTCACTAGCATTTCTGATTATCGTTATTTTTTCACTTTTATTGATGATTATTCGTGAATGACGTGGCTATACTTACTTCGTGAACGCTCTGAGCTTCCCTGTATCTTTCAGGCTTTCCTCCTTGAGACCCGCACGCAATTCTCCACGAACATCAAAACTCTCTGCACTGATAATGTTCGTGAATACACTAGTCACGAATTTGCGACTCTTTGCTCTGACTTTGGGGTTATTCACCAAACTTCACGTGCTTATACCCCCCAACAAAACGGAGTCGCTGAGCGTAAGAATCGACATCTTCTCGATGTGGCCCGTTCCATCATGCTTCAAATGCACGTTCCCAAACCTTATTGGAACTTTGCTATTTCGACGACTTGCTATCTGATTAACCGTCTTCCTTCCCCCATACTCCACAATGCCACTCCATTCTGCCTCATGTTCCCGTCTACTCCGACATTCTCTCTCACACCCCGCATCTTTGGGTGCACGTGCTATGTTCACACCCTTGGTCCATCCTTGGACAAATTGGATCCTCGGGCAGCCAAACACATCTTTGTTGGCTACTCACGGACACAAAAAGGCTACGTATGTTGTACAAACCCGTAGTCGCTGAGTAGGGTCCCCTCGGCAAGTGCGAGGTGGGAGCAGCGGGACCGGCCGGGAGGCCGAGGTCTCGTACCTGCCCCCTCCTGCTCCGCGGCCTGGCGGGGCGAGACCGGCCGGGAGGCCGGGGTCTCGCCCCTGCCCCCTCCTGCTCCGCGGCCTGGCGGGGCGAGACCGGCCGGGAGGCCGGGGTCTCGCCCCTGCCCCCTCCTGCTCCGCGGCCTGGCGGGGCGAGACCGGCCGGGAGGCCGGGGTCTCGCCCCTGCCCCCTCCTGCTCCGCGGCCTGGCGGGGCGAGACCGGCCGGGAGGCCGGGGTCTCGCCCCTGCCCCCTCCTGCTCCGCGGCCTGGCGGGGCGAGACCGGCCGGGAGGCCGGGGTCTCGCCCCTGCCCCCTCCTGCTCCGCGGCCTGGCGGGGCGAGACCGGCCGGGAGGCCGGGGTCTCGCCCCTGCCCCCTCCTGCTCCGCGGCCTGGCGGGGCGAGACCGGCCGGGAGGCCGGGGTCTCGCCCCTGCCCCCTCCTGCTCCGCGGCCTGGCGGGGCGAGACCGGCCGGGAGGCCGGGGTCTCGCCCCTGCCCCCTCCTGCTCCGCGGCCTGGCGGGGCGAGACCGGCCGGGAGGCCGGGGTCTCGCCCCTCCCCCCTCCTGCTCCGCGGCCTGGCGGGGCGAGACCGGCCGGGGGCCGGGGTCTCGCCCCTGCCCCCTCCTGCTCCGCGGCCTGGCGGGGCGAGACCGGCCGGAGGCCGGGGTCTCGCCCCTGCCCCCCAGCTCCCCAGTTCTTCGGGGGTCACCTGCTCGTCTCGGGTGCCCGGGGAGATGGTGGGAATGCCTCCTCCCGCCCATGGACCTCTTTTGACCATGTTGTTACCGTTTTACCCTCGGGGTGGAATTACCTCTTTACCCCCCGGTGTGACTGTTTTCTATTGGCCCGAGGCCTATTTGGCGTAAGGGTATTTCTGACATTTTGGTCCATGGGGTTGGGAAAACTATAAATTGACCCTTAGGTGTGCCTTGGAGAGCATTGCATTCAGAGCCACAAAAATCCCCTTGCTCTCTTCCTTCAAGGCACCTAGCTCAAGCATTGGCTAGGGAGGGGGAGACCTCAAAGGTCTTCCGGGTGTGAGGTGGGACCTCCGCGCTAGAGCCGAGGGTCTGTTTCTAGTTTCTTGGTCCTTTGGTCCGTGACGTTCTCCTGAGTGTAGTAGGTGCGAGGTCACCCCTTTCTAGGGACCCCGAACTCCACAGAGGTCATTTTTGGCTTCAACATATGCTATTCTCCGGCGACCCGCAAGGTGATAATCTCTGCTGATGTTACCTTTCAGGAGGATTTTCCTTTCTTCTCTGCTTCAAATCCTACACATCTACCACCAACCGTCTTACGTCCTGTCATTCCTGTTACCACTCCTCCACCACCATGAATTCTGGCCCAGGCTCCCCCTGTTGCCAAGTCTCCTGTTATACGTGTCTACACTCGTCGTCATCCTGCCTCCAGTGCCCCACTGCAGTCAGCCTCGACCTCTGATGCTCCGCGTCCTGCTGATCCGGCACCAGAATCTACAGCTCATCCCATGGCGAATTATGTATCCTTACATCGTCTATCTCCACAACTTTAGTCTTTTGCCACTTCATTATCCTCGATTTCTGTACCTAACTCTGTGTAGGAGGCTCTCCAACATCCTGGCTAGCAGACGACCATGAAAGAAGAAATGACAGCTCTCTGGGCTTACCAGACCTGGAACTTCGTACCTTTACCTACCGGTCAGACACCTGTTGGGTGTAAATGGGTCTTTGTTATCAAACATGCCCCTGATGGGACAATTGACCGTCTGAAGGCCCGTCTGGTGGCTCGTGGCTTCACCCAATAACAAGGTCTCGATTATGAGGAAACATTCTCTCCAGTGGCCAAGCTTAACACCGTTCGTGTTCTCCTCTCCGTGGTTGTGCATCGCCAATGGACATTACGCCAACTGGACATCAAAAATGCGTTTCTCAACGGCGACCTCCAGGAAACGGTTTACATGCAGCAACCTCCCGGGTTTGAGATCACGGGGGAGTCCCGAGTTTATCATCTTAAGAAGTCCATCAATGGTCTCAAACAATTCCCGCGGCATGATTTGACAAGTTTAGTAAGGCCGTCCTACAAGTCGGCTTTACTCAGAGTTCAGCTGACTTCTCTCTGTTCACGCGTCATCAGGCAACGGGAACTGTTCTTCTTTTGGTTTATGTTGATGACATCTTAATCACTGGAGACGATTCAAAGGGAATCCAAGCAGTCAAACAACACCTCAGCTCTGTCTTTCAAACAAAAGATTTGGGGCATCTTCGATACTTTCTTGGTCTTGAGGTCGCAAGACGATCGGATGGACTCGTCATCTCCCAAAGGAAGTATTGTCTGGATCTCCTTCATGATGCTGGCTACTCGGGATGCAAGTCTACTACTACTCCAATGGATGCAAATCATAAGTTGTGTACACATTCTTCTGATACAGATCTTCCTCTTCAAAATCCGGAATACTATCGACGACTGGTCAGAAAATTGATCTATCTAACAGTCACAAGACCGGATATTTCCTTCGTTGTCGGGGTGGTCAACAGGTTTATGCATGCCCCGCAAACATCTCACCTTCAAGCTGTTGATCGCATCCTTAGATACCTTAAAACAGCTTCGGGTCAAGAATTGATATACAAAACCTCATCCTCTACTCCAATATTGGTTGCGTACTCTGATGCAGATTATGGCGGTTTCTTGGTTGATCGCCGGTCAACCCGTGGTTTTTGTTCCTATTTTGGAGGTCATCTCGTTACCTGGTAAAGTAAGAAACAAACAGTGATTGCTCGATCATCTGCTGAAGAAGAATACCGATCGATGACATCTGTTGTCTCTGAGCTTACCTGGCTTGAAAGTCTCCTTGCCGATCTAGGGGTAAAACTTCCCTCACTTGTCATCCTGTTATGCGACAACCAAGCGGCTATACACATTGCAAAGAATCCAGTATTTCATGAAAAAACGAAACATATTGAAATGGACTATCACTTTATCCGGGAGAAAGTCCAAATGAAGAAGATAAAATTGAAGCATGTTCCTGGTACTGAACAAGTTGCTGATATCCTCACAAAGGCTCTACCAAGTACACTATTTTACCAGTGTCTGTCCATGCTGGGCGCATACGACTTGTACGCTCCAGCTTGCGGGAGAGTGTTAGAAAAGCCCATGTAAAGTGACTCATTTATTTGTATTTCTTCTTTTCTCCTCTTTAGTCCCACATCTTGTATAAGACTCTCTTCTCTCTTTCTCCCTCCTATAAACGTGTATTCATACATTGTATTTGATCATTGAGATAGTATATATAAGGTTGAGTTTTTCTCTACAGGATCATTAGTATAATTTGAGGTAGTCGGAAATTTTAAGGAGAATCGGTTGATTCGAGTATCAGACCCAAAGTTGTTACGGGGTGGTTGAGTAAAGGTTTATGTATGAAGAACCTTTGGATTTGATATCAAATCCTTCTCAGGGTTGGGGGATTTATGGTTGCGTCATAGTGACTTAGGGGCGAAGAAGATGATGTGCAAAACATTGGGAGGAAAAACCTTATTGTAAGGAAGATTTTTGGGCATGATTTGAAGGACAAGGGAGTTTCAAAGTTCATTCTTGAGCGCATGGAAGATAATTGGAGCACCTACAACGCTAAGTGTCGCTAAATTTTGTGATGTTTTGTTGTCATAGAGGTTCAATTTAGTTTTGAAGGCGCTATTGCCATTTTATGAAGTTTTATTATGTCTAGATTTAAGACTCACAAAGAGTTTGTTTTGTAATATTTTCTTTTGTGCCCTTTTGATTTGAAACCTTTGTGAAAGTGGTCTTTAATATTACAATTATGAGCTATAAAGAGGCCGACAATTAGAAAGTATGGATTAATGATACCTACATAAGTATGAAGGGCTCTTCCAATGGCTCGAAGATTGAAAATAACTCAAAAATCAGCTCGATTTGGCTCAGACCCTTTTGAACCATGAGCCAAAGCTAGGCTTTGTTTTTTTTAAACCGATTTCAAGTAGGTCTCTGAGTGAATCGAGCCGGCTTGAAATCATCTTGAAAAGAAAGAATTTTTTTTAAAAATAAATAAATAAATATGTTTATGTATATTATGCTCCTTATTGTTAGCAATATTTTTTTTATTTCAAAATTAGTGTTTTGCTCATTTTTGAAGTTAGATGCTTGATCCTACCCGAACTTGTCTCTGGGTAGTGATCATTTTAATTTTCATTGCAACTATTTTAGTGTCAATATGATTTCGAGCTGATACTGTTTCAGACTCAAAATTGAATCTTTAAAAGCCCTATAAAGAAGCGATGGCTTGCACGGTGGAACAGCCTGCCAATGACATTTTAAGGAGTTCCTCTCCTTTCCACTCTCTCTATAGCTTGGAATTCACCATAGCGTGGTGAGAGCTCGTATCTTCTGTGGGTGACGGATGGCCTTATAAACCGTCGGTGGTGAGCAAGTATCTTTAGTCTTTACATCCCGACCCAGTTACTCACAAAACTTCTATCATTGTTGTTCAGAGTTTGTAGTCCCCTTTTTAATTCTATGTTGGAATACTATTAGTTGATTTGGAAGGTGATGAAATTTATGATTACTTTGAAGAATGTTTGACTGTCGTTTATACCGGACTATTTTCCAAACAGATGTATGTAGTTGTTTAGTATAAGTTAGTGTTTAATACTCTTTGAAGTAATTTCTCTGACATTTGGGATGCACCAAACTGCTGGAAGTGGGTTTCAAAAAGAGTTTTAGGCATTTTACTGCACTTTTTTCTGCTATGGACAGTTTTCCAATTGGATTTTGAGCTTGATGTCTTGTCCTTTTCAATAAGTGTTGCATGTTTTGTAGCTTTCCTCTTATTTTCCCATCATAATTCATAATAGTGCACATCAGGTGTGATATTTAATTTCCGAGCAAGTTTATCCGTTTTTTAAATTTTGACAGCCTTAGAGCACATCTGTTACGGGTCCTCCATTGGTTATCTTATATTATTATTAGTTATTATTATTATTATTATGGATCGAGTCGTTGTATCGAGTTGCTGTATCGAGTCGTTGCCATCGGTGCCTATATATTGTCCTTTGGGGGTCATGTAACTCTTAAGCGAATATTAATGAATGTTTTCTTTCTCTCTCAAGGCTCTCTCTCTCTCTAAGTTCTTCTCATCTATCTCTCAATTCTAGAGTTTACCCCATTGTATCACCGCCTCCTCCCACAATCGCCGGCCCGTAACAACATCATAGGTCTAAGGATGTTGACGCTATTAATACATATTTTAAAGTTATTTTGGGTCCATAACGAGCACTTCAGACATTTGCAATTTTTAACGAGCACTTCAGACATTTGCAATTTTTTTTGAAAATTGCATTTGCACTTTTGACTTTTGAAAATTGCATTTGCAATTTTGACTTCATTATCATTGCACTTTTGACTTCATTATTCGATCAATTTCATGTGTTTGGAAAAAGAATACTTACTCCGTTTTTGTTTTGGCATGATGGATGCAACAGATAATCTTGGGTTCTTCATCAGTTGCCCGTCGCCAGATTTTAACAGAGATGGGTTATGAATTTGTAATCATGGTAAGTTAGGAATCACGGTCACTATTTTCTTTGGTAAGATTAAGGGTCCGTTTGTTTTCCTGAGTGAAATGTGCGAAAACCAAACTGTGATTGGAGGTGTTGGACTATGGTCAAGAACGTTGCCAGATTGGCGCGCTGCGTGGGAATGTGCTAGCCCAAACTCTGTCGTCTTGGAAATCTTTGGCGGCATTTACTGTGTGCTGTAATTGCTCACCAGTGCCTTCTCAAATAAAGCATAACTTATCATATTGTTTAGACTGCAGGTATAGATGAAAAAGCTATTCGAAAAGACAAGCCAGAGGAGTTGGTTGCAGTTTTGGCCGAGGCAAAGGTGGATTTTCTTTCTCTTTAACATTTTTGACAAAAAATCATTCAAGATTACACTAACGACCTATGAAAGCCGACATAGCCAATAATTCTAAGCCATCATTGCCATTTTAGGTAGCACTTGTTTCTCTACACGCATGCTTAAGCACAAAGTTTAGGTTGTCTAGTTAATGTGGGTCCAGTACAGGAAACCAACAATCCATTGACACTTAATTAAAGCACAATTTGTAGAATTAAAATGTTGAACAATTAGAAAGTACTTCTGTTTCTTTTGCAATAGTTGCATGATTAACACTATTTATTACTGCATTCTAAATTTATTATTTGCCACATAATAAGTTTCTATTATTTCCTTTTGAATCCTGATGGAATATTTCTGGATTTTGATAACTACAGTAAAAAAAGGTATGATGCTGAATCTAAAATAGTGGAAGAGTATGTGAAACATCTTTCTTTCTTCTTTAATATTCTTTTTTTCTATACCCCCATGAAGTAAATAACAACTTGATCTCAAAGATATGGGTTACCACAATTGGCTTAGATATCCAAAGCAGGTTTGTTGCTACCAATCTGATTCTAAGCCTATCCAACACCAGCTAAAAATCATATAAAAACATTTCTTTCCCGATCAGTAAATTTCATAGTCAATTTATAAATTTCTTCGCCAATTGAAATCATATAAAAATAGAGCTGATTTTAATTTTGAGCTTGAGGAGCTTGATTTTGATTCTCCTAGATCAAAATTGAACCACCTTTAAATCTAATATTTAATATACTTTTTTTATTCCTTGGTCATCAATTTTAACAAACTTGAGAGAGCTCAATGTCATATAGGTGAGTTAATTTAGATATGACATTTAGTAAATTTGTTCAAAATCAAGCTAGGTCAACTTCATTTGGATTTTATCTCCTTTAACAATACTAAAAATATCTGATATGCTTGTTGTGGAAGATAATACTAGTGTGAAAAACACAAGCGCAAATTAAAGACCACACCATGCTTACAAATGGATTCAAACTAAAGTTATTGCAAAGCAACAAGCAAGGTTATGTCAGTTTGTGTTTGAAATGTTGAATGTCGAATCACAGAGATATAGCTTGGATATTTTACGAAGTATATAAACACATTTTCTTGTAAATAAGTAAAATTCTACATGCAATGTTTGTTAATAATTTATGCAATAAACATGTAATTATATGATTATAATGAACTATTAATGCATTGAACACAGTAAACACAAATTTGCATATAAATAATTAAACAATGAAGTAGGCAACTTGCCTGTATTTATATGAGAAGAGTAGTGAATAGAGCTGTAGAGTTAGAGCAATATGCCAGAAAAATAGAAAAATGCTTTGCTGCTTTAGTGAAACATAAAAATAATTATATTAAACACCAGAATAGAGGAGTTGATTTAGTAATTTTAGTAGAAGAAGGTGCTCACAAAAGATCGTGCAAAATATCAACCACCATTAGAGAAGATAAAAAGGGCACATTCATTCAAGTGGACCCCCTCGTCATAATTTATGGAGCGCATATATGGAAGTCACCGTGATCGTGAGCGCATTCACTCAAGTGGACCTCCCTTGTCATAATTTATGGAGCGCGCATATGAAAGCCGCTATGGAGCACACGTATGAATATTAATTAATATTAATCAATTAAGTAAGTATTTTGTATTTTCTTGTTTGATTGTTTTTTGTATTTACTTGTTTGATTGTTTTTTGTATTCCCTTGCTTGGTTGCACTCCCTCATCTATATAAGGGGGAGGGGTTTATGTGTGATGGTATGATGAATGTATGAAAGATTTTACGGTTGCTCCTTAAGTTGCTCTTTTATTCTTCCTCTCTTCTTCTCGCTCACCATGGCTGGCCCCATCTCTTGCCAGATTCCTCCTGAAATTTACCAGTGATCTCAACAAGTGGTCTGACCTGTCGTGCCGCCCGCTTGACAGCCGCTCGCGCGCCTGTTCGCGAAATCGCATCTCACGTACGTCCGCCATTTGCATCGCGGGTTCGCCCGGTTCGCGATTTCGAGCCACGCATCGCGTCACTCGCCTACGCCACGCATCGCGGTGTCGTCCAGTTGCGTCGTCCATCGACGTTCCTCCAGCCGGCGGCTCCACCTCACCGCCTACCGCAAAGGCTGCTGCTTCGCTCAATCCTCTCCTGTGCCGCGCCGATCCATCTTCTTCTGACATCCACGTGCCTCCATCTCCGATCCGTCGCTCCAGGGCTGCCTCCGCCGGCATACGCAACCCGCGCCTGCTCTTTCTGCACCCGATCAGTCGTGGAAGCCGCCGATCCTCCTCCTTTCTGCCGATACGCCGCAGGACGGCCGTTGATCCGCTCCTCTTCGCCAGATCTGTTGCAGGAAGACCGCAGGTCCTCTGTTGTCGCCGATCTCAGCTAGAGCTGCCCTCCGGCCACCGTTCGTCGTCTCCAGCCCATGGCTCCCCACACCGGCTACACTGGCGACCCTCCTTCCGATGGCGTCGTCGACGCCTTGAGCCGTCGCGTTGACGCTCAAGAGCAACTCGTCGTCTTCTTGCACGCCTCCCTCCCCACCCTCCATGCCAAATTCGATCGTCTCCTCGCGTTCAACGGACGGGCTTCCGCAACCCCCCACGAGGTTCCCTGCCCTAAGTCGACTCCTCCACGGCTTCCTCCTGCACCATGCGAGAGTTATCTTGCCATGTCGGCCCCAACATTCTTCGACAACACCAACCTACCCCTCCGCCCCGCAGTCGATCGTCCCGTCAAAGGCGAACCGACCGCTGAGGTACCACCTCTCTCCACAGTGGTCGCCCTTTTACCGCTTCCACCGACTGCCTCGTCGGCTCTTCTGCCGTCCCGTGCCCCGCTGTCCCTGACGGATCCGTTCCTGCTGTCGGTCGTCGCGTCTCCGACATCCTTATGGCTGCTGCTCACCACCGCTACACCGACCTTGCAGAAGTCATTACTTCCGCCGCCCGTCTTTCCGATGGCACCGCCGCGACTCGTCAACACTGTCGTCGCTGCTACGCGCTACCTGACCATGTTCTGGCGAGAGGTCAAGGCACCAGATGATCCGGCCACACGCTTAGTACACGAGCTTGAGGGCAAGCTCGTTTTGAAGAACGGATGGAGTGTTACGGGTCCACGTGTCGCAAGCACATTCACCCAAGTACACTCCCTCGTCATAATTTATGGAGCACACATATGGATGTCACCGTGGTCGTGGGCGCATTCACTCAAGTGGAACCCCCTCATCATAATTTATGGACGCGCATATGTTAGCCACCATGGAGCGCACATATGAATATTAATTAATATTAATCAATTAAGTATTTTGTATTTCCTTGTTTGATTGCTTTTTGTATTTCTTTGTTTGGTTGCCGTCCCTCATCTATATAAGGGGGATGAGTTTATGTGTGATGGTATGATGGATGTATGAAAAATTTTAGGGTTGCTCCTTAAGTTTCTCTCTTATTTTTCCTCTCTTCTTTTCGCTCACCACCGCTGGCCCTTTCTCTTGCCGGATTCCTCCTGAAATTTATATGTGATCCTAACAATCAGCCACCCATCATTAGAGATGATAGAAGAGAAGTGGAGAAGAAGAGCAAAATGCCAAAAAATGAAAATAGCAGAATAACAGAACAAACTGGAGTTGAGAAGAAGCTGAGAGGATATTACTTATTAGGAGAAAGTTAAAGAAGCTTTTAAAAAATATACTCACAGTTTTATACTGATATTAGAGCCTTAAAGGAGTAGAGAAGAAGATAAAACCAGAACCGATAAATCTGTCAGCAAGTCGTAAATCCAAGGATTTAGGAAACTGAGTCATCGAGGTTAGGGCATGAGAAAGTGGCGTCCAAGCTAGGGCAAGAATAAGAAAAAATGTTGGCTGCTCATTGCTATAGTAGAAAAATGGTGTATGTTGCAATGGGATGACGATTGCTGCTACAGTAGGAAGGACCACTCAATGTTGAAGAAGGATCGAAAATTTCCTGGATAGAATAGGCATGTAGTTGTCGATTGTCAAAGATGATGGCGACTGAAGCTGACGACGGCTGGATCTAAAGAAATGTGTTTGACGAGGATACATCTAATGTGTTGACTATCGAAGACTTATATTTTTTCGAAGGAACTTGCTGCGTCAAGGAAGGGTTATTGTCGAAGATGTCAATGTTGTCGGTTGCAGTCGAGGGAGAACTCTGTGCTCGACGAAAGAGGATCATGGAGGCATCTGCGGAAGGAAGAAGCTCGCTGCTACTGAACTGCCGTCTAAGAAGTGGTTGAAGTCTATTACTATCAAGAGTGTTGTTGAACGCGATTGTTCGAATGATTGATTTTGGTTCCACCATGAAAATTTCTCAAAAAAGAGGATTGCCTTTGAGAGCAAAATGCAAGAATGAAGCTTACAAGAGTCGATCAATTCATCCCATGTCATCATATGTCTGTATAATCTTCATTAGTGAGAATCAAATCTTACTTTCCACAACTTTGAAGGAGGAAGAGTTCATGATACTCTCATTTGATCCTTCACTCCTTTATCTATTGCTATAAATGTTTGGTTCTTGGAGGAGTTTTTCTCACTTCCTTGTTAGAGGAGGTGCTCCATCAAAAGATAATATAATTCATTTCATTGTCCTTTTTTGTGATTTTCTCATCTATTGTAGGATTAGAAAGGACATAGGGACGAGAATACCCGGTAGCGCGTTCATTGACAATTTAAGTTTAAGCAAATATCATTCGGCGTTGTGCTAACGCAAAGCCTAACAAATAACACAGTCGTAACACAGAATCCCTAATAAAAGTTACTATCTTTGAAGTATCCTCCTCTCTATGGCTTACTCCGAGACCCCCTATAAAAATGGCAATTTCGGTTTCAATAATTATCTTATTTCTTAGAAGCTAGAAAAATTAATATATACAAAATTTCTACTCTAAAGTTCTATCATTTTTGGGGTGCTCGGAAGAGCCATTTTAACCCCCATCGTGGTGATGAGGCGAAAAATGCTGCAGAGACAATCAGGGCCTGAGGAGTCTCAGATCCGCATTAGCTTATGCGGTGATTTATGAAGAAGTTTAGCCCCAGAAAACTTTGTTTATCCATACAAATGGGACAGAAATCTAGAATAACATGGTTCCTTAGTGAAGAAAATGCCCAAATTAACTAGCACCGTGATAATTTGCTGCCCGCTAAGATCTCCAACATCATCAAGCAGACACATGACGTCAGAACTTGGAAAATGGAATTTAGGGCTAAAGAAATTATGACTAGCCACTGATTAGTTTTTAGGAAAGTTTCCAATGTACACCCATAATCGCAATTCCTATGGATAGCCCAGAAAGGAGCATACAAAATGAGAATTTGGTAAGTATTAGTTGCACTCACACTCCTCTATAGAACTTGGTCCAATGGAGGACAGCATGACTTATCATGCTCGAATGAAGTCCGAAATCCTGTGATCGCCAAATCGTCGATCGATCCTCGATGCGTCACGAAAGGTGCTCAGCGCTAGATCCGAAGGGAGGCTATGAAATAATAATTGATTTCCTTATATTCCTTAACGAAGCAATATCTTTCGACATTGTGCTATCATTACAATCAAAAAGATCTTAGCTTTGAAGGTTCCTCTTTCTTTCTCTCAAAATTTTGATCCTCCGTTAAACCTCCACAGTCAAATTAGAATTCACCACAGTCAAATTAGAATTCAACATTGTCTGTGCTTAGAAGTTTCCCATAATAAAACATTTATGGTGTTAGTAATTTTTTTGTTTATTTTGGTTTTGACAATTCTCTCTAAAAATAGATGACTATTTTCAGGCTGATGCTATTTATTCAAGGCTTGAGATTACAGATTACAAGAATGCTGAGCCTACACTTCTCATTACTTCTGATATAGTATGTCTCACTCTCTTAGATTTACATTTCTGGTATTTCTTTTCTTCCATTCTTCCGCATGATTCCTTTTGTTGTCGAACTATCAATAATAAGAGAAATTATTGTGTTGTCTTAACAAATAGTTACGTGCAGACCACTGATATATATATATATATATATATATATATATATATATATATATATATATATATATATATATGTTTCCTTTTTTTCATGTAGACTATTATTACATTTTTACATTCTTTTATGTTGAAAACAATTTCTTCTGGATAATTTTTGGACCATTTAAGTTCAATTCAAAACTATGGTCAGAGTTTTTTAATATAGTTTTGAACCGAAATGGTCCAAATATGATCCAAATGGAATTATATTTGGATCTAGATAAACACAGTGACATTTGCACTATTCTATGCAAAAAATACTAATTTTAGCAGTAGCCGTCTAGATGCAACTCCTTGTTAGGACGAAAACAAAATAAGTTCTCCATAAATAATAAACTCATGAGTACTAGCTCACAATTACGGGAGAACTTTGTAGTTTTAGCATGTGTACAGTTGTTGGAGAATTTCGTACTTCGTAACAATTATATTTTTAACAATTTTCGGTGAAATGCCTTTTGGCTAATACATTTAGGACCTGCTAACCAAGGTTTCATTTAGTAAGGTGCCATGTTTGAAGTAAATTTGTAGCTTTTCTAATAGAGTTGGACGCTGCTCGGCATCGCTCAGGTCTGACTAGGTGTTACGAATATTCGTGGTGGACGTGGCGCAGACCGATAAAGTTGAACCTGGCGCGTCGGGAGCAGCTTGGACCGACGAGTACGACCTAGGCGGGGTCGGCGTGGAGGATAATTAATATTCAGTTTATGTTTTGTTTTATGTTATGTTATGTTTGTAATTTTTGTTATTGACACTGCTTTATAAGAAGGGCTGGTTTGGACTTGTGATGTTTATCTTGGATGTGTTATGAAAAAGGGCCGCCCCCTTGTTTTCTCTCAAACCCTAATCTTCCTCTTCTCTCCCTCTCACCGTCGGCTCTTACCCTAGTCCGCATTTCTTCTCCAAACCGTAATATTTTGTCCGACCTGCCGCTCAGCCCGCTGCTATTGCCGTTAGTGTTTCGTCCGTCCGTATCACGCGCGTTGATTTTTCGATCGTTTGCTGGTTCGCGTCCGCGACTCGCACATGGCAACCGTTCGACGTCGTTGTTTTGCGTCCGCACCTCGCACAGGCCTGTTAACTTCGCATCCCACTCGCTGAACCTGCTTTCTTGCTCGCGTCGCCGATTTCACCGGGCGCTGGCCTTCCGCATGCTGCTCCGCTTTCCGCCATGCTTTTGCGCCTTCGCCAGGCCGCTCTTCCGCCTTTGGCCAGGTCGCTGCCCGTGTTCGCCCAGGCCGGGCTTCCATCCGCCGCACCCTAGATTTGCTGTTGAACCCTAGATCTGCGACCGCGACAGCCGTTCTGTTTCCTCTACAACTGCTCTGCTCCCGCCGGCCGCCGATCTGCGTCCGCTCTGCCATCCCTGCATCCACTTCGTGCATGATCTTCCATGGCTTCTCCGACCACTCGCGCCCACGCCAACGCTTCTACCGCCGAGGGTTACAGTGACACCGTCCAGCATCGTATTGAAGGCCGCGACACTCAGCTCGCCTCCATCGAGGCCATGCTGCAGGTCGTCCTTGCGTGCCCGGACGCCCGCCCCGCCTCGCCCGCACTCGCTGCCACGGGAGGTTGCGCCTCCTCTGCCGACGGAGGCTCGCTGCTCGGCACACCTCCTCAGCTCGCCACCGTTGTGCCCCTCTTGGGTCGCTCGGCCCTCGCTCTTGACGTTTCGCATTTTTTCGGCACTGATCCCATGGGGTGGATCGCCAAGGCCGAACAATACTCCGACCTTATCTGCCTCGCGACAGGCGGACAAGGTCGGCACGGCCGTGGTTGGACTTGACGGCTCTGCTCTCCATTGGGCGCGGTGGCTACGCCAATCCCAGCCCCACATTTCTTGGGGGCAACTGAAACAAGAAATGGTCCAACGATACGAGCCCCACTACGCTTGTTCTGCCGTCGAGCGCCTTTGTAGCATCCGCCAGTCAGCCGGTCTCGATGCCTACATCGACGAGTTCGTCACCCCGGTGACACATGTTCCCGGTCTCCCGCCGAACCATTATTTGGGTTTCTTCATGCAAGACCTCCTCCCGTCAATATGTTTTCGTCTCCGCACCCACACCACCCGCGAACGGTCTGTGAAGCACTCGATCTAGCGCGTGTCGTGGAGGCAAATCTCTTTCCCTGTCCGCCGGCCACCACTGGAACATCTGCTCCTACGGCCGACCACCACCAGCCCCGGACGCCTTGGCGTCTGCCAGCCACGACTCCTCCACCGCAACCACCGCCTTGGGGGAACCGACTGGGCCGCCCACAGGCCCCTCAGCGCCTCCCGAACAATGAGTACAATGAACTTCGCAGCAAGGGTCTTTGTTTTTGCTGCCGCCAACCGTACTCCCCCAACCATGAGTGTTATGTGAAGGAGTTTCACGCCATCATCGATGACGTCGACCCTGAGGTTACCCTGGCTGACTTCGAGACCCTGGAACTCTCAACGGAGGATCCACCTCCTGACCCCACCACCGCTACGTTCCACCATTTGGAGCTATCTTGCGCGACGACAGGCGAGATCCCTGGCCGACAGACCATGCAGCTCTCGGGCACACTGCGAGATCGCTCGATCATCATCATGGTGTGATGATGGACAGCGGTGCAAGCCACAATCTTATCTCTGATCACCTGGTGCAGCAGCTTCGTCTTCCCTCAGTTCCCTCCTCAGATGTTGTGGTCCATTTGGGCGATGGGTGCCACTGTCCGTCTTAGGGCCGTTGCACTGCCGTCTCTCTCTCTCTGGGGACCTGTTCCGTGACCGCAGACTTTTACATATTCGACTTAGACGGTCTCAATGCCATTTTGGGAGTGGCTTGGCTCTGTACACTATGTTGTATGCGTTAATTGGCAGACCATGTCCATGCAGTTCCTGCATAAGGGTTAGCCATGTCGCCTCGACGGTGACTCCACCCTCCTACGCTCTTTGAGATCCCTCTGCACGATCCAACGGACCACGGAAGTCGGCCTCTCAGCGGAGCTGTGGTCCCTCTCGAGAACATCCGTTGTGCTTCTTCCTTTTCCGACAAACCACCAAGAGCTTTTAATTGCGCTCGCCGACGCCATCCAGCCTCCGACGGGATTGCCACCAACCCAAGCTTTCTCTAGTCTGGAAGAAAGACGACAGTTGGCGCCGAACCACCCAGCCAAGCTACTTGGTCGCCGCTACCACCTTCAGGGGGACTCTGGCCTCCAAGTGATCCATGTTCCGGGTCTTACCGTCTGGAGTTCGATGCCATGGGGTTGCCCCATGATCACTTCTATCGCCACCCTTCCGACTTCTGCCTTGGGGACAAAGCATATTTTCCAGACTGCGACATTGTTACGGATATTTGTGGCGGACGTGGCACAGACCGATGAAGTTGAACCGGGCACGTCGGGAGCTGCTTTGACCGACGAGGACGACCTTGACGTGGTCGGCGTGGAGGATAATTAATATTCAGTTTATGTTTTGTTTTATGTTATGTTATTTTTGTAATTTTTGTTATTGGCACCCCTCCTCTATAAGAGGGGCTGGTTTGAACTTGTGATGTTTATTTTTGATGTGTTATGAAAAAGGGCTGCTCCCTTGTCTCCTCTCAAACCCTAATCTCCCTCTTCTCTCCCTCTCACTGCCGACTCTTCCCCTAGTCAGGATTTTTTCTTAAACCGTAATACTAGGAATGAAAGTCAATAAGTCAAATAAGACTGTCCATGATAATTCAACCACGAAATAGGATAGTGGATTTGCAAAATGCTTTGTCCACATTACCCATCATACTATGATTTTATGTAGTTTGGATTGTGTTTTTTATCTCTTCATACTAGATAAAAGAAAAGTAAGTCAATTGTTCCAAGTAAACTTTAATCCTCGTACCTTTATAGGCATCTATGCTCAGCTATTTTGTTAGCTATTTTTCTACTTGCTAATACAAATTTATTTTTCAAGAGCGGCTAGCTCAGGACTCCTTTTGCCGATTTCAGGAATAATATCATTTTGTTTTTGAATGTAAAGATCCTCAATGCTATGAAGTTGTATGATATTGAAATAACAATCTATTTGCATATGGAAGAAAAAAAACATGAGTGATCTTCATGTTATGATTAGATTGTCAAAGTTCAGCTATTATGCACATCATGTTTTACTAAATTTTGATTAACATGGGAGGTGGTGGTTCATGAAGGGTCAATTAAAGAAAAGCCAACCAGTCAGGAAGAAGCGCGACAATTTCTGAAAGGTAATCCTCATGTTTCTCGTTCGATGCCCATATAATCGTTGAATGCAATGGAACGTGTTTTGATCATGTAATGTTGTTTAAAGGCTATTCCGGCGGGCACGTAATGACGGTGAATTATGTTCATGTTACCAATCTGAAGTCAGGCAAGAGAGTGGGAGGTCTGGATAAAGCTGAGGTAACTAATATTTGCTGATCTACTTTTGATTGAGAATTTTTTGCGCATTAGTTTGAAAAATCCGTGAAAATGATTCTTATGGTCTGTTTTCGATCGGTTTCTACCGGCACGGTCCGAAAAACTCATTTTATTCAATTTCATACCTTGCTGGTTGTCTCCATTTATTATTATACAATATTTTTGAGATTTTGCAGTGTCCTGTTTTGGTTACTTTTTTAGAGTTCTTAGAGAGAATTTGTTCTTATTTTTCCACATTTCTGTGCTTTTGGGCAATATTTTTAACCGAAGCCAGAAAATAGAACACTAAATTTCTGGGTTTTGTAGGATTAAAAACTGCTAGCCCTCAATCTCTGCGAGCTGTTAGCTCTGCATGATGCATAAGATAGTCCTGGAGTAGAAATATATTAATTTTGATGTTTATATTTTACAAAAAAATTAATTTAATTTCACAATTTTCATCTGATATCTATAATTCTAGTTTTAGTGTCAATTTTCCAAATAATTTTTGCCTAAGGGTAGCGTTCCCTGAGAAAGGAACGCGAGTAGTCTTCTCGCCGTTGGATCAATTGTGCTTGTCGTTCGATTAAAGTGTTTACTCGGCTTTTATTAAATTTTGTTCTCGCCTTTATTGTTGATGGTTAGATCTGTCATCTAACGGCGAGCAGGCTACTCGCTCCCAAAGCTAGGAACGCTACCCGTACGGAAAAAAGGTTTCCATTTTTCCACGGCGTTTGTGCCCCCTGTGAGTTTGGACAAGTGTTTGACATCACAACGTTTATGATCACCACCAAGAAAAGAAACTAATTTTAAACATAAAACTGAATGAAGTTCCATAGGTGAGGTCGGTCGTTCACGAACAACAGTACATAACCGCATTTATATAACCACCACGTCGTAAAATAACGGTTCATAACTACCACGTTCACGACCTCCGCCGCCATGCCAAACAAATCCTTAATACTATAGAAGTTGTCTACAATAAAACTAACAAGCTAGTAAATTTTTTTCAAGATGGGACCTTATGATAGTCTTTTTTTTTCCTGTAGGTTTATTTTTATCAGATACCTGATGAGGTTATTCAGAGCCTGGTAAGCTCTTATATCCTGAAGTAAAACCTCAATCCTATCATTTTTAATCAGCTCTGCTGTTTTCCGCCTTTTTTAATGATCAAAATTCAATTTTTTTTCGTAAGATCGATGAAGGAATCGTGTTCAATGTCGCCGGCGGATTGCTGCTGGAGCATCCACTGATCTTACCATTAGTTGAAGCACTGGTTTGTGCTTGTTAATGATGTGCTTATATTATATTAAATAAAATTAGGTATGCTTTATTCAATGTTCTTATGAACATCTTTGATTTTGGATCTTCAGATTGGGACCTCTGACAGTGTTATGGGACTGCCTAAGGCTCTTACAGAAAGGCTTATCCAAGAGGCTCTAGATGCAGAAATATCCTAGTTTTTTTTTAAAAAAAATATTGGGTTTTAGCAATTATTTAATATTTTGAATTTATTTGATTTCATTTTCTGCTTTCTAACATCAGACGGTCTCATGACAACAAGAAGGTCATGAGTTTGATTCTCATATGTGAGCTGTCTATTTTTCTACTTTTTTGTTTGATTGATTCTTGTTTAATGATGTAGTCATTGATACTTAATGTTCTCGATATAGTGGTGCATGTACATTTATTACTAAAAAAAGTCTTATCCGAACAATGCCCCGAAAGCTTTCAACGGCATTGTTTTGACCGCTCCGTTTGCGATCACAATTTCACAATGTTCAAATGCGGTCACGGACCCAAATAAGGCCCGAGGGTTTGTTCGGCATGGCGTTTTTGCTCTGCTGTGTTTGGGCAAAAACATCGCCATCACATGACAACGATCCCGACCGATGTTAGAAAGTAGAGAAAAGAAGCGAAAAGTAGAGAACAAGCGAATAAACTTTTGAATAATTGAAATTTTATTATCCAAAAAAGATATCTATTACAAAGGTATGCCCTTCTTTATATAGAATGGAGGAGAGATGAGAGAATACAAATAAGAGATGTGGGACTATAATTTACAGGACAAGCGGACTATACAAAACAAACCGCACAAGCCGCGCGGTTAGACAGCAGGGCTAACCGCACGGCTACCACCAGAGAGGAAGAGAGACTGCCAGGGAAGACCGCCAGACCGCCCGGTCTCCAAGCCGACTGAGACAAACCGCCAGACCGCGCGGTCTTCAACCCGCCAAGACAAACCGCCAGACCGCCCGGTCACCAACTTCAACACTCCCCCTCAAGCTGGAGCATATATATCGATCATGCCCAGCTTGTCACAGATGTGGAAAAAGGAAGCGGACACTGGCTTGGTGAAGACGTCTGCCAACTCGTTGTCGGACGTGACAAATAGAGTGCAAATCTGTTTCTTCAATATTTCTTCTCGAATAAAATGACAGTCGACTTCTATGTGTTTTGTTCTCTCATGAAAGACCGGATTTTTGGAAATGTGTATCGCGGCCTTATTGTCACAGAACATAGGAAGAGGATAGTTGTAAACCTCTCCTAAGTCAAGCATGAGAGCCCGCAACCACTTCAACTCACATGTAGTCGATGCCATGCTACGATATTCAGCCTCTGCACTAGACCTGGAAACGACAGACTGTTTCTTGCTCTTCCAACTCACAAGATTGCCTCCAACAAATGTGCAGAAACCTGAAGTCGATTTGCGGTCCCCTTTGTCATCTGCATAGCTTGAATCAGAGTAAGCTTCAACCCTTAGGTGACCATTCTTCTGAAATAGGAGTCCTTTCCCTGGAGCAGCTTTAATATACTCTAATATCCTCAGAGCAGATTGTAGATGACACTCCCTCAGAGCTTGCATGAACTGGCTCACCTTGCCAACAGCATAGGAGATGCCGGGTCTGGTTACCGTGAGATATATGAGCTTGCCCACCAGACGCCGGTATCTCGTAAGATCAGAGAGAAGAGGTGAGTCATCTGTCCAAGTTTTGTCTTCTCCAGCAGCAATAGGACAACGTGCAGGTTTAGCACCAGTGAGTCCTGCATCCTTTAAAAGATCAAGAGCATACTTCCGTTGTGAAAGGATCATGGAGTTGGGCTTTCTAGAGATTTCAATTCACAGAAAGTATTTCAGGGAGCCCATATCTTTTGTAACCAGATGTTGACGAAGGTGTTTCTTGGTCATCAGTATCCCATCCTGGTCATCGCCAGTAAGAAGAATGTCATCAACATAAACCGCAAGAACAACAAAACCAGAGGCGGTTTTCCGAACAAACAAGGAGTGATCTGCTGAGCTTCGTGTAAAACCAATGGTCGCAACAATGCCACTGAACTTGTCAAACCAGGCACGAGGACTCTGCTTGAGGCCATAGATAGCCTTCTTTAGCCGGCATACCCGTGTCTCCCCCTGAGCAACATACCCAGGAGGTTGCTCCATGTAAACAGCTTCCTGCAGATCTCCATAGAGGAAGACATTCTTGACATCTAGCTGCGAGATAGGCCAATCCCTGTTGACAGCTACAGAGAGAAGAACCCGAATAGTGCTGAGGCGAGCCACGAGCGAGAAAGTGTCAAAGTAATCAACCCCATAAGTTTGGGTAAAACCCTTGGCAACCAGGCGAGCCTTATAACGATCCACACTGCCATCTGGGAGAAACTTCACTACGAAGACCCAGCGACAACCAACAACATCGGTGCCGAAAGGAGGCGGAACAAGGGTCCAGGTACCCCGTTCAGTGAGAGTAGCAATCTCCTCATCCATGACAACTTTCCAGTGAGGAATAGTAAGGGCCTCCTGGTAGGAACGGGGGGTGGTAGTGGCCGAGATAGCCAGGGCAAAGGCTCGGCGAGCAGGGGTAAGGCGATCGTAGGAAACAACCGCAGCAAGAGGATGGTGGGTACAAGCCCGAACCCCTTTGCGAAAAGCAATCGGGAGATCCAGGTCAGCAGGTGCCTCAGTATCCGGAGTATCCGTGGTGGAAAGAGCTGGCCCGGGAGTAGAGAGAGATGACAGCGGAGTGGAGGGAGAAAGCGGAGTAGAGGGTGGAGATGAGGAGGATGGGGAAGGCGGTGGAGTGGGTGGAGAGGACGGAACCTCAGTGGGAGCAGAGGGAAGGGATGAGTTGGTATGAGAAGGAGGAGCAGGAGGAGGAGAAGAGGAAGCGGGAGAGAAGTAAGAGGCATTGGCAAAGAAGGTGACATCCGCAGAGACAAATTGCTTGCGGGTAACAGGGTCAAAGGAACAATAGCCTTTCTGAGTGGGAGAATAGCCCAAAAAGACACATTTGGTGGCACGGGGTGAGAGTTTATCACGGGTGGCAGCGGGAGAGTGCACAAAAGCGGTGCACCCAAAGATGTGTAGAGGAAGAGGAAAGGGATCCTTGTCCGGATAAAGAAGGGAGAAGGGGGTAGCACCGTGGAGAACGGTGGAGGGAAGGCGATTGATGAGATAGCAGGAGAGAAGGACAGCATAGCCCCAATAGGAGCGAGGAACATGCATTTGATTCATCATAGTGCGAGCGACATCAAGGAGGTGACGGTTTTTGCGTTCCGCCACCCCATTTTGTTGGGAAGTGTAGACACAGCTGGTTTGACGAATAACACCATGGTGAGTGCAAAAGGAGGAGAAGTCGTGGCTAAGATACTCCTGAGCATTGTCAGAACGAAGGATTTTAATAGACGTAGCGAACTGAGTTTTAACCATCGAATAAAAGGAGGTCCAAACAGAGAATAACTCGGAGCGATCTTTAAGAAGATATACCCACGTAGATCGAGAGAAATCATCAATGAAGGTGACAAAATAGGAACTGCCCCGACCGATGGTGAGGGTAGGAGCGGGACCCCATATGTCAGAGTGAACGAGGTCGAACGGATGGGAGGAGCCCCGACTCTGCGTTGGTGGGAAGGAGGAGCGGTGATGTTTGCCAAGTTGACATGCATCACAGTTTAGAGGAGGATGATGAGGAGGGAGGTGCGGCAGGAGTTGTCGTAGAATGCGGGGAGGAGCATGACCAAGGCGAAGATGCCATTGGAGAAGATCTGTAGAGGAGGAGGAGAAGACGGATAGAGCAGAAACGTTGTCAAGGAAGTAGAGGCCACCACTCTCAGTCCCGGTAGCAATCGTCCGTTGGAAGGCCGGATCCTGAAAAGCACAAGAGGTAGGGGTGAATGTGACAGAACACTGTAGTTGCTTGCATAAAGAAGTAACCGATAATAAATTGCACGGAAACTTGGGCACATAGAGAGTATCAGCCAAGCAGAGAGACGGAGTGACTTGAACCATGCCCGTCCCATGGACCGGGGAGGGAGATCCATCAGCGACAATGACTGGGGCAACTGAGCCTGTGTGTCAAGAAGAGAGAAAAATTGAGGGTTGCCTGTCATATGACTTGTTGCACCAGAGTCGATGAGCCATCGTCCGCGAGTCACAACATGAGCACTACCAGAAGAGGTGACCACGGAGGCTGACGGGCTGGAGGAGAGGAAAGCCATGGAAGCAAGAGAGTAGCAAACCGCTACGAGAAGAACAAGCCGCGAGAAGAGAATAGAGCACCAAGCCGGGCGACCAGAAAATAGGTCGGGCGGCTAGAAAGGCCGCTTCCAAGAAGCCGAGCAAAGCAGAGGGAAAGAAGTCGCACGACCTAAAAAGGTCGGGCGAACAGAGGAGAACAAGTCGCGCGGCCAAAGATGAGACCGAGGCGACTAGCAAGCAGGAGCGGGTAGAAGGCAACAAGAAGAAAGCGGCGAAAAAGTAGGCAAAGGTCCAGCGGGGAAGAGGTCGCGCGGACTGAGAAGACCGAGCGAACAGAAGAGAAGAGAAGAGCAGGTGACCGCGACCAAGATGCGGGTAAGAAAGGAATAACCCGCACGGTCAGGCAGAACACAGCAACTGCGAGAAGGCGGTCAAAGGCACAGCGGGGAAGAGGTCGCGCGGACTAAAAAGGCCGAGCGAACAGAAGAGAGGAGAAGAGCTGGTGACCGCGACCAAGATGCGGGTGAGAAAGGAACAACCCGCACGGTCAGGCAGATCACAGCAGCAAGCCGCGAGTAGAGAGACAACTCACGCGGATAGGGACAGACCGCAACGACTAGGAAGTCGGAGCGGGAGGAAAGAGCAAGGAGCGCGGCGACAAGGAAACAGGTCGCCGCGACAAAGATCAGTAGGAGAAGAGAAGAAGAAGCAAGCCGCGCGAACAGGGCAGTAACAAGCCGCGCGGATAGAAACAAGCCGCGCGGACAGAGAGAAGCCAAGTCGCAGAATGCTGAAAACAAGCCGCGAACAACAGAGGGCGCACAGAATCAGGAGGAAATGACCGTGTCCTCTGATACCATGTTAGAAAGTAGAGAAAAGAAGCGAAAAGTAGAGAACAAGCGAATAAATTTTTGAATAATTGAAATTTTATTATCCAAAAAAGATATCTATTACAAAGGTATGCCCTCCTTTATATAGAATGGAGGAGAGATGAGATAATACAAATAAGAGATGTGAGACTATAATTTACAGGACAAGCGGACTATACAAAACAAACCGCACAAGCCGCGCGGTTAGACAGCAAGGCTAACCGCACGGCCACCACCAGAGAGGAAGAGAGACTGCCAGGGAAGACCGCCAGACCGCCCGGTCTCCAAGCCGACTGAGACAAACCGCCAGACCGCGCGGTCTTCAACCCGCCAAGACAAACCGCCAGACCGCCCGGTCACCAACTTCAACAACCGACATGAATAAAAAAAAACTTATTTTGAACATAAAAGTGAATGGAGATTCTTAGGATGTTCATGAATGACGAAATCTAAATTTGAGTTACAAAAATGATTTTGTTTTATTTGTTTGGATTTTGAAATAATTTGTGCATTCACTGATTTTTTTATTTCATCAAAGTTAGAGTTTGGATTTTTTTATTTTTGTCACAATATAATTTCATTATTTTTTACTTATTATCAAGTTGTCATTTCATACATAAATTTGTGGCCAAACCATCTACATAGAGGATGGAGATTAGAGAAAAATATATAAGAATGAGCATAGATGGGAATATGGCTCCCTTTGTGGATTTAGGCATTATTTGTTTGGGCGTTTCGCAACTCTGTTTTGGGCAAACACCGCCGGAAAGAGGGTAAACAAATAAACCTCCTGCGGCGTTTGCTCCGTTTCCACCCGCCCGCCTTGAGAAAAGCCCCAAAAAGCTCCGTTTGGAGCAGCCACCTCCACCCTCCGGTTCGAACTCTCTGTTTCCACCCCCCGGATCGACCCGCCACCGGTAAAACAAATGAAGCCCATATCATTTTATTAAAACAATAAGATTATACTTAACAGATTTGAACGTTTGTAACTATGTCAAAGTTTGTCCACCATATACTTGCCATAATAATTAGGATTAATTCCATAATAATTATGTATTAATCATGCATGATCACATATTCATATTTGATTTACCTATACCTACCAGAATCATAATAATATATCACATAGCTATTCTCTTAGAACTCTTCGGACATAGGCTTCGTTTGGGGGATTTATTTTCACCGATCACGCGATTACGAGTGCATGAACCGGACCTTAGCACAAAGACCAGTTCATTCAGTCGTAACCACCTGACCGCAACCACCTAACCGGTAAAAATAAGGCTCTATTTGTTTGGGCGTTTCGCAATTCCGTTTTGAGCAAACGCCGCCGGAAAGAGGGTAAACAAATGAACCTCCGGCGGCGTTTGCTCCGTTTTCCCCAGCCCGCCTTGAGAAACGCCCCAAAAAGCTCCGTTTGGAGCAGCCACTTCCCCCCTCCGGTTCGAACTCTCCGTTTCCACCCGCCGGATCGACCCGCCACCGGTAAAACAAATGAAGCCTTAGGATCCGTTCGGTGCGTACATATTGGCTCTCCGGAATTGGCTTTGGTCAGAAAATTAATATCTGCAAGAATTCATTTTGTGCAGAAAACCAATTCTGCTGTTCAGCTGTAGGATGAAATTCAATGAACATGATTGTAATTGATATGTAAAAGTTGTTCTTCTGCCAAATGAAATTGAATTTCTGAAATTAAAATTTTAAAAATTTATACAATTTAAATTAAAGCATCAAATTAAACTACTAATAATTAAAGTTCAAAATTATAAATAAGTTTTACAGCATAAACATCGTACATAATAAAAAATACAGAAACATTATATGAAATAGATAAAAATCCATTTCCATAAAAAAGACACAAATCTAGCGATCAAACTGCATTTGCAGTCATGTGTCATTCATGTCTTCAGGTCCTTATGAATATGTCACAAAAAATAATTAATTTAATAAAAAGTATATATTCACATAGTTAGCTCATAATTTTTCGCTATCCACCTTCATCATGTTGTGTTGCCAATCTCATACAAATCTGCTAGTGTTTAGCATTGTGCCGACTTCTATATAGGACTTGTTCCAAGTCTTAAGGCGGGTCATTAACTTCTCTTTGCTAGTTTTGACACCACAAATGTCTTTAAGGGCAATCATAGATGCTGTAAAAGCAACACTCTTCCAGTCATTTGGAGTTTTATGGCCCAATCTATGTTGCTCCAACAAGGCATTAGAAATGGTAATGTCCATTTTTGATGTCCAGTGCATGTAGGACCGCTCAGTCCTATCGCCCACCTTTTATGAGCTCTGATCCATGATGTCTGTTGATGTAATCATGTGAGTCTTAAAACCGCTTGCAGCACAATGTTGAACTGAAAGAAAAATTAGAACCAAATTGGTTTGAATACTACATGTATCTAACCAGAAAAATGTACACAAGTATCTAACCAGAAAAATGTACACAACTATCTTACCATAAAAATGTTCACAAGTATCTAACCATAAAAATGTACTCAAGTATTTATACCTTCAATCAAATCTAACCAATACACACAGCTTGCAACAATATTTATGTACTGAATATATAACATTCGTAAGCATAACTAATACACAGAGCAAATCAGCATATCACATTTCAGATCATAACTAACAACGAATAAATCTTCCAGATCTGAAACTTCAGATCTTAAATTTTTGGAAAGAAATTTCAGATCTAAAATTTCTTCTTACCAGAAATTTCATATCTGAAATGACAGATCTGTTGTTTTCTGGAACAAAGAAGAAGGTGAAGAAGAAGAAGAAAGGAGGAGGAAGTAGAGGAAAAGGCAGGTTTGAATTTTCTGGAACGAAGAAGAGAAGAGGAGGAAGAAGAGGAGGAAGTATACATGCGTTGAAAGAATAGGAGGACGATCGGGGAGAAGTATCGCTGGTGTAGGGGGGAGGAACGCCTTCCGTCGACTGCGATCGGGGGAAAGCAAATCAGCGAAAACTTATCCTAGGAGATAAGAATTGGGGGCTCCCGCGCTTTTAGCCTAGGGTTAAAACCGACGGCTCTAATCCCAAATCCAATTCCACTTCATTTTTGTCCTGCCGAACACAGGAATTGGCTTTACTGTTTCCCAAAGCCAATTCCAGAACGTCAATGTCTGCGTTTCGAACAGACCATTAGGGTTTTCGCATGTGCATCAAGAAAGATATTTTTGGGGGCTTTCTGAGCAGCTGGTTCAACAAGACTTTCTGGAATCCAATTTCTCTTCATTCAGTTTCTCCTCTTTTATTCGAGGGTTTATGAAAATCACGTCCCCACCATTCAAGATTTACTTTCCTCCTCGCCATTGTAAAGATTTTCTTCTCCCATTCACGATCTTTGCTTCTCACTACTGATCTCTTGTAACATGTTTATTTAGGATATATTTAATATTTACTTATGTATGAAATAAATGATTAACATAAACACTTTTTTATTATTAAAAAGCTAAACATCTACTATTAAAGGGTTGTTCTTCCAAACAAAAAAACATATCACATTTTTTAAAATCACATAAACATAGATTTTTCAAAAAGTCTAAAGTTTTTTCAAAACAGTTATAATGCCACAATTAGTTTCTCACCACTGCTTTTTCCACCACCACCACCACCCCAAACAGAGCCTTAGGGTGGTAAGCAATATTGGCTTTTTGAAAGGTGACAAATTTGATACAAAAAAATCTCTTCGTCTGAAATGTTGCTGCTAGGAGTGTCATGTAATTTGTGAATACTGATGGGGAAGCTAACACAGATGTTGTTGTGAGATGAGGTAATAATTCAAGTGCTACAAATGTGCGCATGTTAACAAAAACCGGTGGTCTTATCACAAGAGGGCGGGGAGCATGGACATTATGCGTGATTTTATTCGTCGACGGATAAGAAAAACATCGACTCAAGAACGAACATTCGAAGGTGAAATTACAAGACACCTAATATAAACATAGTAACTCGCATATGAATTTCTTAAACACCTTCAAGAACATACCTCTTTAATTTCATAAAGTAATCCGGTCATTCTAATTGGGATCTAGATTAGATGAAATTTTTCATTGCCGATATCTCAGTTCAGGAGCCCCACGATGTCGACAAGCCGCCCAGAGAACACAAAAAAGCAATCTGAACTACAAAGCATAATATCAAATGCACGCAAAATCACTCTTCACAGTGATGGAATTTGTACTCATGAGGTCTGAACATGCATGTTTTGATTTTTATTATAGAGTTCTGGCTAAGAAGAAAGTCCAAATCGCATATCATGTGCTCGAGATGTTATTTTCCAAATTTTTGTGGCTATGTATGCAATATCATTGACAAGCTCGAAGAACAAAATAAAAGATTATTACAAGTTGTCAGTGTCTTACAAATGTTCAAAGCCCACTCTCCCTCCTTTCACAAGACATCATTTTTGTACATATTTACGGCACGCTACGAGATACTAGTAGGGAAGTTTTCTCACTTGGCTCAAAAGAATTAACATTCTCTACCAATAATGTATCACCGATATTAGGTACGCACAATCACGGTGATATATTGAACTATTACATTAGGGTTTATAATAACTTTTTAACGTTTTCGGATAGGCGAGTTCAGCCTCCTTGCTCGAATTCGCCCCCCTTCAGTGGAGTAAGTCCTGGTCTTGCTGTGTTCTCACGGGTGTAACTCGGTCAGAGTCACCAAATATGTACATAGGTGCCATACAAAAAAAAGTGACAAGAAACAATTATGAAGAGATTAAGTGTTCAAATCCATCAAATAAATACATGCAAACTTGTAGTATTACTAAAAAAATCATGAAGTACCTTCAGAGTCAATTGTATGTAACTAAACCCCGCAGATATCAAGATGATTAGGTTGACTTATTAACATTATCTCCTGGAGAGAGGAACATGAAAGAATGCTTCATGAACAAACAGTAAAACATTTTTAATTTTCTGGAATCCTGTGATATTGTAAGAAGAGCAAACATGAAGGATTGAAAGCACTGTGCTTGGTGGACACAGGTTCATTATTCCAAGGTCCTCATTTCCTCTGTGATAACTCCACATTGCCACATTGTCCAATAAATCTGGAAATTTGAGAAATGCATCAGACTTCAGTAGATAGATACTTGATCCAATTTACATGTAAATGATAAAGTAAAAAAAAATTGATTTTTTTATACCAAAATGATATAGTTGATTGATGAAATGTGAAAAGCATGCTGGTTGATTCATGCCCGGTGTAACACTTCAACTCGCTTCTCGGTTCTCATACAAAATCATTGTCAATTGAAGATTTTATTTGTGCCGAAGGCGAGTTATTTGCACCATTAAAGCGCTCCATGAAGAGAAGGAAGGTATATCTTCATTCAAAAGTATTTGATGTGGGAACAAAACTATCTACTTCTATCCAGCTTGTAGCAGACTCTTTCCTCATACTTTTCTCCTCCATGGTGTGCCTCATATTTTCCACTGAGATCCAATTTCCATCCTCTGCATACATATTAGAGAACAGAACATGAGAACCAGAAGACTGAGGTTCGAACTGTGAAAGCCGTTGAGCAATTTGTTCTCCAAGTTCGAACTTCCCATGGATCCTACAAGCTCCTAGAAGCGCATTCCAAGCTCTCGAACTGCACTTACAGGGCTCTTTCTGAAGCCAATCCAGTGCTTCCTCGAAACGACCCGCCCTGCCCAAAAGATCAACCAAGCACACAAAATGCTTCTCTTCGGGCACAATGTGGTGCTCTCCAGCCATGGAGTCGAGAAACTGTAAACCTTCAACTACCAGCCCAGAATGGCTGCATGCGGTAAGAAGAACAACAAATGTATTCGAATCAGGCTTGATACTGGTTCTAACCATTTCCTGAAATAAGTTTATAGCCTCTCTCCCATGGCCATGATGACCAAGAGCAGAAATCATAGTATTCCATATAACAACATCTCTTCTAGTGATACTCGAATGGCAGAAAACTCGACGACCTCCCTCTAAGTACCCGCATGTGGCATACATATCGACTAGAGCGCTGACAACAACCGCATTCGGATTGAAATGTGACCGGAAAAGGCGAGCGTGTATCTGCTTGCCATGCTTAAGCGAAGCAATGGCAGAAGAAGCAGAGATACAACTGCTGTAAGTGAATTGATCAGTTTGAACACCATTGGCAACCATCATTCTGAATAAATTCAAGGCTTCAAAGACAGAACCATTGCGTAAATACCCTCCAATGAGGACAGTCCATGACACAGAGTTTTTCTCTGGCATTTCATCGAACAGCTTTTGGGCAGAACCTAAGTCACCGCCCCTGGTGTAAGCAGAAACCATTGCAGTCCACGCAAGAACATCTCTCACTGGCATTTCATCAAACACCACCCTTGCATTCTCTATCAATCCACACTTAGCATAGGCGTCAACCAGCAAGCTCGAAATCACAATGTTGGACGAGCATCCAGCGAGTAGAGCCTGCCCGTGAACTTGCAATGTGAGGCCTTTATCTGCAAAACGGACACAGGAAGAAAGCAGAGCGGAGAAGGTATGAGAATTGCAGCCGATGGTGGAGCAGCGGAGGCGGGAGTAGAAGGAGACTGCCTCTGCGGTGGCACCGTTGCGGGCGAGAGCGAGGATAATGGTGTTCCAGGAGACGAGATCGTGATGTGGCATCCCATTGAATAGGTTGAGAGCAGGAGCCAGCAAGCCGAGGCGGGCGTATCCGGCAAGCATGGCGTTATAGGAGAAGATGTTTGGTCGGAGCATTTTGCCGAACAGATGCTGGGCGCGATCAGGCCGGCCAAGGAGGAAATGGATATGAAGAATGTGGTTGGAGAGGAAGGTGTTAGAGGGGTAAGAAGGCTTGAGGCCGGTAAGATGGATGAAAAGAAGGACGCGACGAGCTGAGGTGAGGGAAGAAGGGGAGTGAAGACAGTGGGAGAGGAGGAGTGCGAGAGTGCGGGTGGGAGGGCGGAGGCCGCGGCCGGCGAGGAGGGGGAGGACGGCGACGGCGTCGGCGAGGCGGCCGGAAGATAGGTATTGATGCAGAGAGAGCAGGAGGCAAGAAGAGGGCTGCGTGCGTCGAACGCCGATTTGGGGCATCGGCGGGGGGGACCCGGCGACGGAGCGGCGGTCATCTTTGCATCGGGAAATTGGTTGGGGAAATCACATTGGTTAGTTTGATTGACGCACAATTTAGGAAATTTCATGGAAGATTATACTGATCATGTCCGAAATACTATCACGAATTCAACGTAAAATAGTCCAAGATAGCCGGAAGATATTTCATCCTTCAAAAAGATCAGGTCCGGGGCAGGCACGGAAAAAATCCGACGAGGCGCGGCTTGGGAAAAGTGGGCCTAGGCCCGGTTTTGGGGCCGTACAGGTTCCCCATATTAGCGCGAAGTCCGACATGGGCCAGGTTTGGCTAAGCCTGGACGCCGGGCTTTACCTGGGCCCAACACCCAGGCCAGCAGAAATCCCGCGGCTGGCAGGATTTCATGACGAGAATCTATCATGAAATCCCGCATGTCAGGCGGGACATGAAATCCCTCCTGTGGAAATCCCGCTTGTTGGCAAGTATTCTTATTGGAAATCTCGGCTATTTACGCGGAATTTTTCGGCTATTAATAACCCAGACCGGCCTTGGGGGCCCAGGCACCCATCTTTGAGAGGGGCCCGAACCCGGGTGGGAAAAAGCTCGGACCCGACCAGTCCGGTCGTACTTTTTGGACATGCCTATTTGATGGGGCCAAGTCTATTTATAATTTATTTATGGGTGTGATTAGCTCATTCCTCCATGATCCACTATATAAGTGAGGATCATGGGGGAACCGCCGCGCGCCTGATTGGCGCGCGCAATCCTGCGTGATCCACGCGCGCAGGATCTTCATCCCCGTACCGTTCGGGGGCCGGCCTCTCTCTCCCTCCGTCGGCGGGACATCGCAGGCCGACCCAGTTTCCGACCGACCAAGGTGTCGCACCTCGCGGCCGCGAGGCGCGGCGCTCCCGTCGACCGGCGGTGAACCCTCCCTCTCGCGACCACCGCAGAGGATGTCGGGAATGGCCGACCTTGCCCCGCCCCTTGTTCGGGTGAGCATGGTGGGCCGCCTCATCTCGGGACGGCTTCGGCTGGCCGCGCCTTGCGGCCGGTCGGTGTCGCGCCTTGCGGCCATCGTCGCGGCGGTGCCGGGGTCGCGCCCGGAGGCCACCGCCGGAGCCGTGCCCGAGGTGCCGCCCGGTTATGGTCGGGCGGCCGCCTCCGGCCTCCTGCCGCCGGTCGCGCCCCCGACCAGACCCGCGCTGACAGTCCGCTGCCTTCGCCCGGGCCGACCACCCACGTGATGGTAGTTGGCCACCTCTCTTACCCTCCTTTGGTGCCTTCCCCGCCGTCTGATTGTCTCGCCACGATCGTTCTCGTCCAGTTTGGGCGTAACCACCCACTAACCATCATGATTAGTGAGGGGATCTCATTAATTAAATAATGGGTCTGCATTTAGCATGTTATCATTCAAATAATATTCGCATAACACTATGTGATATATTAAATTAAATTAAAAGTATACAATAAAATTATATTGTGACTTAGCATATTATTGCCACGGACACGGTGCACCCTAAACAGCCGAAGTGCTTGTTGGGAAAAATAGCACGATCCCGACCAGGGCACCTGTAGTGGATTTACAAGCAAGACAAATACAAGCACAACAATAATAAAGTGACACAATAATTTTTAACGTGGAAACCCAATAGGGTGAAAACCACGGGACTATCAGCGTCCACCCTTGAAAGCCTCCACTATAAGACGTGAAAAAATCACGCACAACAAATTACAGGGCTTTCACCACCGCCACATACACAAGGCACAATTTCCACCACTGATCCCCAACGGATCACCACCACCTACACAAGATACCAGTTCCACAAAGGAATACAAAAATCTCACCTTGCCAACGGATTGAAAAATCCGTTCCGAATGCCGCAAAAGAGAAAGGCTACACAAAGCCCCTTCTTCTTTAGAATCCGACGATCCGATCTTCGATACTCTTCTCCAAGATCTTCTCTTGATCTTCCTCCACTCAAATCTCTCTTGGAATGAATGTCTTTGGCCTTGGAATTGGCTTCCATTTATAGGCCCCAAATAAATGCTACCTAACTCCAAAACTGGTGGTAGGTGTTACCTAACACCTAATTTTGTGGTAGGTGCTACCTAATTTGGTGGTAGGTGCCACCTAACTCCGAATTGTGCTCATTTCAGCTCATTTATGGAGCGCTGCTCGACGAACCCTGAGCCCAGGCAGCTCCAACATCGCTCCGGCCTCCAAACATAAACTTGTAACATCACGAGCAGCTACAAGCATGCCCGGTGGTTTTTACCGACTCGTATGGGAACCACACCCTAACAAACTCCCCCTTCACATCGAGTCGGGAGAAACCGTCATCCCGGCGATTCTCACACATGTCTCAAACTTCCCTCGGGTCACTACCTTGGTCAGCATGTCCGCCCCATTATCATCGGTGTGAACCTTTAGTAGCTCGAGCTCCTTCTTCTCCACAACATCACGTATCCAATGATACAGTGTGTCGATGTGTTTCGACCTAGAATGGAACATGGAGTTCTTTCCCAAGTGGATGGCACTCTGGCTGTCACACAGCAACATATAACGATCCTGAGTGAAACCAAGTTCTCTGACAAACCTCTTCATCCAGAGCAACTCCTTTCCTGCCTCAGTTACAGCAATGAACTCAGCCTCTGTCGTTGACAGTGCCACACACTTCTGCAGTCTCGATGCCCACGAAACTGCTCCCCCTACAAATAACATCAGGTACCCGGACGTAGATTTTCTAGAGTCCAGATCTCCGGCCATATCAGCATCAGTATAGCCTAGAAGCTCGGGCTTACTGCCTCCAAATCTCAAACTCAGATCTGTCGTCCCCTGCAGGTACCTCAGAATCCACTTCACCGCGCTCCAGTGTTCTTTCCCAGGGTTGGAGAGAAACCTGCTCACAATACCAATAGCATGAGCAATGTCTGGGCGCGTGCACACCATAGCATACATAAGGCTTCCCACTGCAGACGCATAAGGCACCTTCTACATAGCCTCTTTCTCCTCCGGTGTGCTGGGGCATTGATCAGCGGTCAACTTGAAGTGAGCTGCAAGTGGCATGCTCACCTTTTTCGCCTGATCCATAGAAAAACGTTGCAACACTTTACGGATATACCGCTCCTGGGATAACCAAGTGAATCTGGTGCCCCTGTCCCTGCGAATATGCATCCCCAGAATATTCTTTGCGGGACCCAGATCCTTCATCTCAAACTTCGAACTCAACTGCCGCTTCAATTCAGTGATGCGCGCAGTGTTCTTCCCGATGATCAGCATGTCGTCGACATAAAGTAGCAGAATGACGAAGTCTTCATGAGCACACTGCTTCACAAATACGCAGTGGTCCAGGGTGGTTTTCGTGAAGTCGATCTCCCCCATAAAAGTCTCGAACTTCCGATACCATTGCCGCGGGGCCTGTTTCAACCCGTACAGACTTTTCTGCAAGCGGCATACATATCCTTCTTGTTGGGTACATTAGTCAAATGTACTTGATTTGAAGAAGCCTCACCCAACTCAATGATATACATCATAATGTATTTGATGTATGTTTGAGTTACTTGTGCAGGTTAAGGAAGTACTGGACTGAAGCAAAAAGTTTCTAAGTCCATGTGTCGACACCCAGAGGGAAAGTGTCGACACTTAAGAAAGCTTGTGTCGACACCCAAACAAGCAGTGTCGACACTTGGAGTCATTGTGTCGACACCTGGGATGCAAAGTCGACACCAGACAGAAAGTGTCGACACTTGGAGCTGTGTCGACACTCAGTGAAGAAAAGTGCAGAGAAGATGTGTCGACACAAGGAGCTGTGTCGACACCCAGCAAGGCTGTGTCTACACCAGAAAGTGTCGACACTTGGAGTTGTGTCGACACTCAGCAAAAGTCTGCAGAGTCTAAGTACAAGTGTCGACACTCAACACAATGTGTCGACACTATGCAGAAGAGTCAACATTTAAAGTAAGTGTCGACACCCAGCACAATGTGTCGACACTCAACAAAAGGAGTCAGCATTTGAAAAATGTGTCGACACTCAGCACAATGTGTCGACACACTAACAGAAGAGTCAACACTTGAAGTAAGTGTCGACACCCAGCACAATGTGTCGACACTTAGCTAAAGACTCAACACTTGAACAAAGTGTCGACACAAGGAGCTATGTCGACACTTAGTAAAGAACAGAATTATTTCCAAAATATTCTAAGGACAAGTGTCGACACTAAAGGAATGTGTCGACACTCAGCTGAAGTCTCAACGACAAGAAGGTGTGTCGACACAAGGAGCTGTGTCGACACTCAGCAAGATTCAACATAGAAGACTATGTGTCGACACCAAGAAGCAGTGTCGACACTTGACAGATTCAACACAAGAAGATGTGTCGACACAAAGGAGATGTGTCGACACATAGAAGAATTCAGCAAAAGCTAGAAGAACAAGTACTTGTGTCGACACTCAATTTCAGTGTCGACACATGCAGAAGAATCTATGTCGAGACATACAAGGAGTTGTGTCGACACCTTGTAGTCTTGTGTCGACACTTATACAACTTGTGTCGACACTTGGTCTATAAGTGTCGACACTTAAAGACAGAAAGTCTCGACACTATCAGACAGATAGAGATTTTCAAGAAGTGACTGGTTGACATGACAGCTGCCGTTCCAACCGGTCTACAGCAACTGTCAGAGAAGTCAGAAGTCAGTTATGAACCGGACCAGCCGGTTACCATGAAGAAGGCCTATAAATAGGCACCTACAGTTTACAGAAACTGTTGTTGAGGTTGTTGATCAAATTGTTAACAGAGTTCAGATTATTGTTGAAGTAATCATTAAAGTGGTATACTGAGTATCAACACAAGAAGATCTTGCAGTCCAACTGCAGATCTAAGAAGTTGGAGAGAGAGGGCTCCTTCCAAGAAATCAGCCTCTGGAACTAGGCTGAGAAGAAGGATTCAGAATCAATTCTGGATCTTAAGTGGCAGAGGTCAAGGAATAATTGCAGAGGATTCAGCCTTATTCAGTTCTACTCAAGAAGCTTTGAAGAAAGCTAAGTCAGGGTGAATCCAGCTGAATTCTTCCAAGAACTCAGCAAGAATCTCTCAACTCCCCTCCTTTAATTCTGAGTTGTAGAGTTATAATTTGTATTACATTTGAAACTTGTAGGATCCATTGGATCTGAGTGATTGTAAGTCTACATCTATAAAGGCTGAGGGTAGGGCTTGTTAGCCTGAGTGTAGGAGATTGTAATCTATGAGTGTAGGCCTTGTTGGCTGAGTGTAGGCCTTGGATTGGCTGAGTGTAGGCCTTAATTGGCTGAGTGTAGGCTTTGGGATAAAGCTGAGTTGTAAGGCTTTGAGCCTGAGGTAGGAACCAATTTGGGTTCTGAGACAGTGCAGGAGTTTGGCCGAATCTAGTACACTGCTAGATAGGCGAAGGGGGAAAGTGGATGTACCCATATCTTGGGGAACCACTATAAATCACTGTGTGTTGTGCTGTGTATGTGCTGTGAATTAGCTGTGTATGTTGATTATTGCTAATTGCTGTAATAAACTAGTTAGAAATCTGTGGTATAACTGTTTGGCTGCCAACAAAGTTAGAAAAGGATTAGGTCACCTATTCACCCCCCCCCCTCTAGGTGTTTAGGTACCATATCTTTCAAGTGGTATCAGAGGGAGGTTCCTGAAAACAAGGACTAACAGTCTGAGGAGATCCTGTTTGGCAGATTCAGTGAAAGGCAATTCACAGATTCAAGAAATTCAAGAACATCAAGAAACATGAGTTCTTATGAGAATCACAAGGAGTTGGGTTCCATGAAGTTACCCATATGTAGGAAGGAGATCTTTGGGATCTGGAAAGAGAGGGTAAGGCTATTTATGGAAGCCTCTGACCCTAGAATATACATCACAGTAAAGGAAGGGCCTTATGTGCCAATGAAGATTTCAGTATTGGATGCAAATCAGAGGACTCCAAAGGATTTCTCTGAGATGACTAAAGATGAAATTATCCTAGCCACCATGGATAAGAGGGCACAAAACATAATAGTGAGTGCCATTGATGATGCCACTTTTCAGAACTTAATTCACTGTAAGACAGCAAAAGAGATGTGGGATACTCTCATTGTCTATATGGAAGGTTCTGAAGGAGTTAGGCAAGATAGGAAGTCCTTGCTTAATCAGGAGTATGAAAGCTTTAGGCAAGGAAAGGGTGATAGCATCACTGAGTGCTATAAGAAATTTTACAGAATAGTTAATGAACTCATGTCTTATGGAAGAGAGTTCACTAACTATGAACTAAATGATAAGTTCTTAAGGTCCCTAACCAAAGATTGGGACACCAAGATCTGTACCATAAGAGAAATGGCTAAGTTGGGGGAAATTCCTCCTCCCACACTGTTTGGCAAGCTATTGTCTTATGAAATGCAGTTAACAGTGAGAAAAGAGGAGGAGAAATCAACAAGGACTGAGTACAAAGAAAGAACTGTTGCTTTCAAGACAGAAGTTCCCAGAAAGTGCAGAAATAGGTCTTCAACTCCACCTCCAGAGGTAGTTGAATCTGAATCTGATGAGTCTATCAGCTCAAAGTCTAAAAGCAGTGAAAGTGATGAAGACTTTGCTGCTTTCACTAGACACTTTCAGAAGTTTTTGAAAAAGAAACAGTGGAGGTCAAGGCCTTCTACATCACAAGGAAAGGAAGACTCTTATCAGAAAAAGAGATCTTCAAAGAATGACAAAAGATGGACAAAATCAAGCAATGCAACTGGTTCAAAGATTGTTTGCTATGGCTGCAATAGACAGAGACATGTTATTGCAGATTGTCCAGAGAAGAGAAAGGAATCTGGTGACAGGAAAAAGACTCACTTCAAAGGGAAGAAAGAAAAGTCTTTTGTTGCTAAGAAGGAGAAGACTCTATCAGACATCTCTTCTTCAGAAACTGAGTCTGAGGCTGAAGCCTACATAGGGCTGTTTGCTGAAGAAGAAGAGGAAGAATTCATGCAGATCTTGGAGTCAATTTATGAACAAGAAGACAGTCATTGCCAAGGGCTAATGGCTTTGACAGAGAGTGCCAAAATCCTGGAGCAGCCAGGACCCAGTCAGGTACAAAGTTCAAGTTTAAATTCAGATTCTTGTTCTAGTTCAGAATCAGATTCTTCTTCATCAAGTGATGAGAATGTATCTGAGTCTGAGGAAGATATTCATCAGCTTATAGATGAATATAAGGTACTGTTGCAAGCCTATAAGAAAAGCAAGACCCTAGCCAAAAGTCAAGCAAAGGAGATTACTGATCTCAAGGCTGTTGCAACAGATTTTGAGAAGCAATTTGATCAAAAACTGAATGAGGTAGCCAGGCTGAAACACATTACAGTGATTCAGATGGGAACTATCACCTATAAGAATGATCAAATTAAGAGTCTGGAGATCAATATTCAGAAAGAGAGAGAGCTAGTTGCTAGGTTTTCAAAACCTAAATCAGTACTACCTTTAATTGATGAATTTGTTCATCATAAAGGCAAGACTGGACTGGATTTTGTTAGACCTGCAGGGACTGAGCAGTCCAAGTTTAAGTCCAAGGGCAAAGCCCCAACATTCAACAAGCCTGCTGTAGTCAAGACAGCCAAGGCAGTACCTAAGCAAAGGTACAATAAATTTGAATGTCGGTGCTGTGGCAAAGTTGGCCATTTTGCTGTGGACTGTTGGCATAATGTGAATGCCAAAGTGAGTTCCAAACTACCTATTGGAATGCCACTAGGTAGGTTTGTCAAATTGCAAACTAACAATCACCAAGGACTCAAGAATGCTTTGGGTTCTAAGGTTCATTAATTTGTTTTGCAGGTGAATCCAAGTGGCCACACCCCTATATGGTACTTGGATAGTGGATGTTCCAGACATATGATTGGAACAAGGGGACTACTGAAGGACTACATACCAATCAAAAATGGTCCTAAAGTGACCTTTGGTGGTTCTGAAAAAGGAATCATCAAAGGGTTTGGTAACATTTCTTCAAACCTTGTTACCATTACTCAAGTGGCTTATGTAAAAGGGTTGAAACACAACCTAATAAGTATAAGTCAGTTGAGTGATGTAGGGTATGACATCTCATTTGATAAAAATGGTTGTCATATCAAGAGGTCAAGTGATCAAGAGATCATTTTGACAGGATATAGAAAGAGGAATGTCTACTGTCTAGACATTATGATTGAGAACAATGGTTCTCCAGTTTGTCTTGTAGCTGATGAGACAGTCTCTCATTGTGTCAAATGGCACAAGAGGCTAGCCCATCTTAACTACAAGACTATTAGCAAACTCTTTAGTAAAGAGTTAGTGAGGAATGGTCCTCAAGTTAAGTGTGTCAAAGATGGTATTTGCTCAGCTTGTCAAAAGGGCAAGCAGACTAAATCCACCTTTAGAAGCATAGATAACAAAGATGCTGTGAGATGTTTATACCTCTTGCATATGGATCTATTTGGTCCAATGCCAGTTCACAGCTTAGGTAGGAAGGTCTATACCTTTGTAGTTGTTGATGACTACTCAAGGTTTTCTTGGGTGTTCTTCTTAAGACAGAAATCTGAAACACCTAGTGTCTTTCTTAGCTTTGTCAAGCAAATTCAGAATGAACTAAATAGTACTGTGGTCAAAATTAGAAGTGACCATGGTACTGAGTTTCAGTCTGAAAGCATGACAAAACTATGTGAAGACTTTGAGATATTTCAAGAATTCTCTTCACCTAGAACACCTCGCAAAATGGCATTGCTGAGAGGAAGAATAGGACCTTGATAGAGGCTGGTAGAACCCTACTTAGTGATACATCACTACCAGAGTATTTCTGGGCTGAAGCAGTTAACACTGCATGCCATGTTATAAATAGGGCTACCATCACTAAAGGGATAAACAAGACCCCCTATGAAGTTGTGAAAGGCAGGAAACCAAATCTATCCTATTTTAGGATCTTTGGTTGTAAATGTTTCATACTTAACAATGGGAAGTCTTACTTAACCAAGTTTGCTGCCAAGTCCCAAGAGGGAATCTTTGTTGGGTACAGCAATAATAGTAAGGCTTATAGAGTCTACAACTTGACTACACAAGTTGTAGAAGAATCAGTGCATGTGGTTTTTGATGAGACAAAACTTATTAACAATGAGTTGTCTAGCAATGTATGCAGCCCCACAGGTTTGACAAAGGAGTTGGACAAGCTTACTATAGAAGAAGTACCTGCTGCAAGACAGCAAGTTGAGGAGGGTAGCTGTTGTCCAGGGGGAGAACTACATGTGCCAATTGCTGAAGAAATCCAAGGAATACAGCATGATGCAGATGCTGAGGAGGTTCAACCTGAAGTTAGGATGCCTCCAGCCAATAGGCATCTTAGAGATCATCCAGTAGAGCAGATTATTGGAGATCCAAGACAAGGAGTTCAAACCAGGAGCAGATACATGACTGCAGCAATCTACTCCAGCTTTTTGTCTCAAGTTGAACCTAAGAAATTTGAAGAAGCAATACAAGATCCACAATGGACTGAAGCTATGCAAGAAGAGCTTAATCAGTTCAAGAGGTGCAAGGTTTGGGAACTGGTTCCTAAACCTAAAGACCACAATGTAATAGGATTTAAGTGGATCTACAGAAATAAGATGGATGAACAAGGGGTCATCATAAAGAACAAAGCAAGACTGATTGCAAAAGGATATAGGCAAGAAGAAGGTATTGATTTTGATCAAACCTTTGCTCCAGTAGCCAGACTGGAAGCCATAAGGATGTTCTTGGCCTATGCAACCTATCAAGGATTCAAGGTTTACCAGATGGATGTCAAGTCAGCATTCTTAAATGGTAATTTGAAAGAAGAAGTCTATGTGGAGCAGCCTTCAGGTTTTGTTGATCCAACTCAACCTCATTATGTCTATAGACTTAGGAAAGCATTATATGGGTTAAAGCAAGCCCCTAGAGCTTGGTATGAAACCCTATCTAGTTTCCTCATTGAGAACAAGTTCTCAAGGGGGAAAATAGATAAGACTCTATTCTTTAGGGAATCTAGAGGCAAAGTCATACTTGTCCAAATATATGTAGATGACATTATATTTGGGTCTACTGAAAGTAGCCTTTGCAGAAAGTTTTCAAAGCTTATGCAAAGTCAGTTTGAGATGAGTAGTATGGGAGAGCTGAAGTTTTTCTTGGGTCTCCAAGTTAAACAGACTGAAAATGGTTTATCCATATGTCAGTCCAAGTTCACCCTAGAACTCATAAGGAAGTATGGTATGGATTCATCCAGTACCATGAAGACTCCTATGGGGTCAAGTATGTCTCTTAGCAAGGATGATGCAGGGAAACCTGTAGATGAAACCTTGTATAGAGGGATAGTTGGCTCCCTACTATACTTGACTGCTAGTAGACCTGACATCATGTATGCTACATATGTTTGTGCCAGGTATCAAGTCTGCCCTAAAGAGTCTCACTTGACTGCAGTCAAGAGAATTTTGAGATATCTAAAGGGTACTCCCTATCTAGGCCTCTGGTACCCTAGGAATGGAGATTTTGATCTAACATGTTATTCAGATGCAGACTTTGCAGGATGCAAAGAAGATAGAAAAAGTACTACTGGAACCTGTCAATTCCTAGGAGGAAGACTAATTTCATGGAGCAGCAAGAAGCAAACCAGTGTGGCTATCTCCACAGCTGAGTCAGAGTATGTGGCTGCAGGAAGTTGTTGTGCTCAACTTCTGTGGATTCAACATCAGCTAGAGGACTATGGATTTCAGGTAAGTAGAACTCCACTTTTCTGTGATTCTACTAGTGCTATTTCAATAGCTAATAACCCTGTATCTCATAGTAGGACAAAACATATTGAAATTAAATATCACTTTCTTAGGGAGCATGTAGAAAGGAATGATATTGTACTTGAATATGTTAAAACAGATGAACAACTAGCTGATATGTATACTAAGCCACTGGAAGAAGCTAAGTTCAATAAATTCAAAATTGAACTAGGAATGATAAACTTAGACTAAGTTTACAGAATAGAAAATTGACTAAGTAAAAAGGTGTCGACACATAGACAAGTCTATGTCGACACAGAAGACTTGTGTCGACACTTCAGGAGAAAGGTGTCGACACATCTAGGATGTTGGTGTCGACACTTCAGAATGTTAGTGTCGACACATGACAAGTAGGTGTCGGCACATCCAATATGGTGTCGACACTTAAGTTTTACTCAGAATTTTTCTAAGTAAAGTCTCAACAATGTGTCGAGTTATGTTGTGTCGACACATAACCAAGTGTCGACATATAAAATCTGTTGACTAAACTTGTGTCGACACATATGTGTCGAGACATTATAAGTCAGTGTCGACACTTATTGCCAGTGTCGACACATGCTAAGCTAGCTGTCCCGCCTGTTCATCTTCAAAATTAGACAGGTATAAATAGGGTTCTGTCTCTGATTGTCGACACGCTCTCAAAGTTTCGAGACCAAAACTATTGTGTCGACATTTCTCTTTTCTCAAGACTAATTCTCCAAACCCTAATGGCTCCCAAGCTCGAGGAGAACGTTAACGAAAGCTATGAACTTGTGCGCGGCGCGTTCGATGATGGAGATCAAGAAATCCAATCGGTGGTAACCCTAGTCAGCGATTCTGGACTAGAATATTTGGTTTCAGAACCAACTAAGATTTGGAAGAAGGAAGTTCTTGAATTCCTTACTGGAGCTGCAGTTGATGACTCTGGATATAGAATCAAATCCAGAGTGCATGGATCCAAAGTCAAGGTCTCACCAAAAAGTCTGAGGAAGGTACTCCAGCTACCTAAGACTCAAGATGAAGAAGAAGTTTCTACATCCAAGACCAGGGAAGCTCTTACCTGGTGTGGACTTGATCCAAAGCTGAAGATAGGTTCTGTCTTTAACAGGAAAGGCATGAACAGTCAAGGAAAATTCCTGTCTGAAATTGTGGGCAAGGTCATTCTCAGTAAGCCTGGAGGGCATGACAGGGTGTCAGCCTCAATGTTCAATGTCATGACAAGAATTATCTTCACCCTAAGAACAGATTGGTCAATGGTAATCTATGAGAAGATCAAGGAAAGTCTGAAGAAGCCCAATCTGGGCAGAATTATAAGTCTCTACCTGGCTGGTACAATACCAGAGGTAATGAGCACTGCTGCTGGAAGCAAAATCAATCATATGAGAAAGATGGATATGAGGATCTTTTCTAGGTGGGAAAGGGTGCTGTCAAAGGAACTGCCCACTCCAGAGAAGCCAGTTACTAAGAAAGATTCTCCTCCCAGGAAGAAAAGGAAAACTGCTGTTGTGGCACAAGAGTCCTCAAGCAGTTCTGAGAGTGAAGAACAGGTGGTGTTCACACCTGATGAGCAAGAGGAAGAGACAGTAGTAAAGACCCCTGCTGCTCAAGATGTAGCTGAGATCCAGGGGGAGCTGCCTCAAGCTAGCCCCATCCATAGGGATCACAGCCAGGGGGAGCTTCCAGTAGTAGAAGAACCATCTACTCTGGACAGTGAGCAAGCCACCATCATTATCCAAGAGCTACTCACTGACTTAAAAACTTTAGACTATATTATAGAAGATGCTAATTTGTCTGATGTCCATCAGCAAACTCAGCTCGACAAACAAGTTCTAGATGTTGTTTTAGAAGACAAATCTGCTGAACAAGAAGTGGTACCTGAGTCAGTGGTTGAAGAGCAAAGACTATCTCCAGCTCCATCTCCACCTGAATATACAATGGAGGATTTATTCTTAAATCTAGATCAAGAGGATTTTGATATGGACAAGGATGCTGCTGCTGAATATAAGAGTGCTGCTGCTGAGGGGGAGCATATGGAAGTCCTGGAAGAGCCTATTAGGCTGGAAACTGAGCAAGCACCTGCTGTGCAAACTGAGAAGCCTCAAAGCCCTAAGGACAGGGTTGATATTGCCAGCACTTCTGCCTCTGAGGATGAGGAGAGTGCTAGGGCTAAAAAGAAAAAACTCTATGTCTTCAAGAGGAGGAGCCAGAGTTATAAGAAAGCCTTGCAATCCATTGCCCCACAGCCTATAGTTCAGCAAGCTCCAACTGCTGATTATAGTGCTTTAATGGTTGCCCTACAGATCAAATTGGATGAGCAAAGAAAGGCCATTGAGACATATATGGATGAAGGGCACAAGACCCTACAGTTTGATCTTGCACAAGATATAAAATCTATAAGGTTTGAAATGAACCTGAACAAGAAGGAGATGACTAACTGCTTCCACAAGGGTGGGAATGCAGTAGTCTATTTGGCAACTCACCAGGAGAAGATCAAGGCTCAGGTAGATGATATAGCATTAAAGCAAGGGTATGTGCTGGAGAATCAGTTAAGAATGAATGATAATTTGACTGCCTCCCATAATGCTATAGTCACTGAGTTGAAGAATAAGTCTGCTGAACCTTCTACATCTGCTGCTGCTGCAAAGGCTGACTTTGATAAAATATTCCAAGCTGAGATTACTGCTGTCAAGACTGCCATTCAAGATTCCCAGAAGGTCATTTCTGAACAGCTCACTAAGCTCAAACCTTACTTTAAGGATGGCATCAGGTACTTGGATAGTCAAATCTGATTCCAGAAAGATGATGTAAGAGATCATGTTGCACAAGAAGTCATAAAGGGGGAGAGAGTGTTAGTCAAGGCAAGTTCTGAGCATGCAAAATGGATATCAAATTCAATCATGGCTACACTTGGATACCCTCCTCTGTGTGATGACCAAGATGTTGCTGAATCAGGCATTAACCCTGCTTATTTTGGAGGTGAGCAACCAGAGGTCGCTCAGGTCATTTATCCACCTCCAGACTTTGACATGATTCATGCAGATGTACAGACCATGTACAGCCCAACTGAGGGCAAGTCTAATGTTGTTCTGGAAAAGGTTGTTCAACCTATTACTGCAGCTATGAAATAGGCATTAGAGAAAGAAGAAGAGACAAGGTTATCTAAAAAGAGGTTTAGGGAGCAAGCAGAACAAAAGCCAGATTTTGAACAAAGGAGCCCTACCTCTAGAAATATAATTCTTACTGCCTGGAAAGCTGCAAAGGACAATGCTCATGAAAGGAACAAATGGTTCTCTGAGGCAGAATGGAGAAAGCATGAGATCAGACAGGAGGCTATAGTACAATTCAGAAGGAAGGCTAAGATGGGAAAGCTACCTCCAACTGCTGTGGAGCCTAGCAAGTACTTCCCCAAGCCATATCACTACTTTGAGAGGCAGAAAATCAAAGCAGAAGAGCTGAAAAAGAAGGACTTAAAAGGAAAGAAGTCTGCTGTTGCTGAACCTGCTGAAGCCCCTGTCAAAGCTCAAGTTCAAGCTGGAAAGGGAATAGTTATCAAAGAACCTGATCAGAAATAGATTAGGAATTAAACTTGAAGCTTGTTGTAATCTGTTAAATGAAAAACATTTTTGTAAACCTTGGAAAATGTATAAGGAACAATGTTAGAACAATATATGATAAATATATTTCATGATTGTTCTGTAAAAGTGTCTATTTCTTATTTGTTCTGCAATGCTGAATGTGTATACATGTGTAAATTTATTACATGTTTATGTTTACTCTGCTGTTTATAATCTGCTGTACATCAGTTTGTAATTCTTAATTATGAATGGTGTATATCATTGACTAAGGGTTATGACTTCTCCAAATAGGGGGAGATTGTTGGGTACATTAGTCAAATGTACTTGATTTGAAGAAGCCTCACCCAACTCAATGATATACATCATAATGTATTTGATGTATGTTTGAGTTACTTGTGCAGGTTAAGGAAGTACTGGACTGAAGCAAAAAGTTTCTAAGTCCATGTGTCGACACCCAGAGGGAAAGTGTCGACACTTAAGAAAGCTTGTGTCGACACCCAGACAAGCAGTGTCGACACTTGGAGTCATTGTGTCGACACCTGGGATGCAAAGTCGACACCAGACAGAAAGTGTCGACACTTGGAGCTGTGTCGACACTCAGTGAAGAAAAGTGCAGAGAAGATGTGTCGACACAAGGAGCTGTGTCGACACCCAGCAAGGCTGTGTCTACACCAGAAAGTGTCGACACTTGGAGTTGTGTCGACACTCAGTAAAAGTCTGCAGAGTCTAAGTACAAGTGTCGACACTCAACACAATGTGTCGACACTATGCAGAAGAGTCAACATTTAAAGTAAGTGTCGACACCCAGCACAATGTGTCGACACTCAACAAAAGGAGTCAGCATTTGAAGAATGTGTCGACACTCAGCACAATGTGTCGACACACTAACAGAAGAGTCAACACTTGAAGTAAGTGTCGACACCCAGCACAATATGTCGACACTTAGCTAAAGACTCAACACTTGAACAAAGTGTCGACACAAGGAGCTGTGTCGACACTTAGTAAAGAACAGAATTATTTCCAAAATATTCTAAGGACAAGTGTCGACACTAAAGGAATGTGTCGACACTCAGCTGAAGTCTCAACGACAAGAAGGTGTGTCGACACAAGGAGCTGTGTTGACACTCAGCAAGATTCAACATAGAAGACTATGTGTCGACACCAAGAAGCAGTGTCGACACTTGACAGATTCAACACAAGAAGATGTGTCGACACAAAGGAGATGTGTCGACACATAGAAGAATTCAGCAAAAGCTAGAAGAACAAGTACTTGTGTCGACACTCAATTTCAGTGTCGACACATGCAGAAGAATCTGTGTCGAGACATACAAGGAGTTGTGTCGACACCTTGTAGTCTTGTGTCGACACTTATACAACTTGTGTCGACACTTGGTCTATAAGTGTCGACACTTAAAGACAAAAAGTCTCGACACTATCAGACAGATAAAGATTTTCAAGAAGTGACTGGTTGACATGACAACTGCCGTTCCAACCGGTCTATAGCAACTGTCAGAGAAGTCAGAAGTCAGTTATGAACCGGACCAACCGGTTACCATGAAGAAGGCCTATAAATAGGCACCTACAGTTTACAGAAACTGTTGTTGAGGTTGTTGATCAAATTGTTAACAGAGTTCAGATTATTGTTGAAGTAATCATTAAAGTGGTATACTGAGTATCAACACAAGAAGATCTTGCAGTCCAACTGCAGATCTAAGAAGTTGGAGAGAGAGGGCTCCTTCCAAGAAATCAGCCTCTGGAACTAGGCTGAGAAGAAGAATTCAGAATCAATTCTGGATCTTAAGTGGCAGAGGTCAAGGAACAACTGCAGAGGATTCAGCCTTATTCAATTCTACTCAAGAAGCTTTGAAGAAAGCTAAGTCAGGGTGAATCCAGCTGAGTTCTTTCAAGAACTCATCAAGAATCTCTCAACTCCCCTCCTTTAATTCTGAGTTGTAGAGTTATAATTTGTATTACATTTGAAACTTGTAGGATTCATTGGATCTGAGTGATTGTAAGCTTATATCTATAAAGGCTGAGGGTAGGGCTTGTTAGCCTGAGTGTAGGAGATTGTAATCTCTGAGTGTAGGCCTTGTTGGCTGAGTGTAGGCCTTGGATTGGCTGAGTGTAGGCCTTGATTGGCTGAGTGTAGGCTTTGGGATAAAGCTGAGTTGTAAGGCTTTGGGCCTGAGGTAGGAACCAATTTGGGTTCTGAGACAGTGCAGGAGTTTGGCCGAATCTAGTACACTGCTAGATAGGCGAAGGGGGAAAGTGGATGTACCCATATCTTGGGGAACCACTATAAATCACTGTGTGTTGTGCTGTGTATGTGCTGTGAATTAGCTGTGTATGTTGATTATTGCTAATTGCTGTAATAAACTAGTTAGAAATCTGTGATATAACTGTTTGGCTGCCAACAAAGTTAGAAAAGGATTAGGTCACCTATTCACCCCCCCCCCTCTAGGTGTTTAGGTACCATATCTTTCACTTCTTTACCCCTGATACAGTAGCCATCATGCTGCTCCATGTACAGCTCCTATTCAAGATCGCCATGTAGAAAAGCGGTCTTTACGTCCATCTGCTCCACCTCCAAGTCTAGCCTCGCAGCGAGGCCTAGCACAACTCGAATGGAGGACATTTTCACTACGGGCGAAAATATCTCATCAAAATCAATGCCCTGTCTCTGTGCAAATCCCTTTACTACCAACCTGGCTTTGTAACGAGGAGGTGTAGGAGAAGCACCCTCCTTCTACCTGAAGATCCACCTGTTCTTCAAGGCCTTCTTGCCCTTTGGCAACCGCACCAGATCGTAGGTATGATTTGTCCGCAGCGATTGCATCTCCTCTTGCATCGCTGCCATCCAGTGGTGCCTATCCGCGCTCTCTACTGCTTCAGAATAGCTCTCTGGCTCCCCTGCATCAGTTAGTAGAACAAACTCTGACGCAGAATATCTGGCGGGTGGATGCCTAGCTCGATCTGATCTCCTCAACACAGGCTCAGGAGCTGGTGCAGGCTCCTCTTCTGCAACCTCCTCAGCAGCTCCTGTCTCCTCAACATCATCTTCAGCACCCTGTGCTGGAACTGGCTCCACAGTCTCCTCAACGCGGTCATCACTACCAATAGGCAACTCAGCAGAACGTGAGTCACTCCCAGACTCACCTTTTTTCTCCAGATCACCTCCAGTTTGCTCCTCGCAGAACACTGCATCTCGACTCCGCACTAACTTCTTCGCCACCGGATCAAAGAATCTGTATCCGAGCTCACCATTATGACCATAACCCAAGAAAATGCACTTCCGGGTCTTCGATTCCAACTTCGATCGTTCGTCCTTCGGAATGTGGACGAAGGCCATGCAGCCAAAGACCCGTAAATGACTATAGGACGGGTCCTTCCCATACCAGACTCGATCTGGAACATCCTCATCCAAAGGATAGCTCGACGAGAGGTTGATGACATGCGCCGTAGTCAAAAGAGCCTCACCCCAAAACATCTCTGGCAGCTTGGACTCAGAAGCATGCATCGCACCCTCTCCATCAATGTCCGGTTCATCCTTTCAGCAACACCATTCAGCTGTGGTGTTTTTGGGGGGGTCTTCTCATGACGAATCTCGTGGTCCTTGCAATACTCATCAAATGGACCCACGTACTCTCCCCCATTGTCAGAACGAATACACAGCAGCTTCTTTCCAGATTGGCGTTCCATCTCAGCATGAAACCTTCTGAAGGTTTCAAGTACCTGGTCTTTGGTCTTCAACGGATAGACCCAAACCTTCCTTGACCAGTCATCAATAAAGGTCACAAAATACTGAGCTCCCCCTCGCGTTGGGACCTTCATAGGCCCGCAGACGTCTGTGTGTACGAGCTCCAATGGCTCAGATCTCCTGGTGGACTGATGACGACGGAATGAAACCCGATTTTGTTTCCCCGCCATACAATGATCACACGTCTCCAAGTGATCGGCCGATAGGTCACTGAGTAGCTTCTTCTTCTGTAGGCAGTCCAAGCCCTTCTGGCTAATATGAGACAGTCTCCTGTGCCACAGGGAAATGGATCCCTCATCTCTCACGGAGTTCGCCTGTGGATCTTCAGGCCTCCCCTCCATGTAATAAAGGTCGGACTCCCTATAGCCCTTGGCCATAACCAGCGATCCTCGAACTAGCTTCCAGAAATCACCACCAAAGACACTTACATGTCCTTCATCTCCAAGCTTCCCCACGGAAAGTAGGTTGAAACGAATATCGGGCACGTGTCGCACGTCCCGCAAAATCAGCAACACTCCAGTGCTCGTCTTCAGATGCACGTCTCCACGTCCCAGCACCTTGGACGTATTCCCGTTGCCCATTCGTAACACCCCGCATTCATGGGTGGTGTACGTGGCAAATAGCTCCCGATTATGGGAGACGTGCGCAGAAGCACCTGAATCTACAATCCATCTCCTGTCGTCACAGGAGAGCGCTGTCGTGATTTCATCACCGACAATGACAACATCGTCCTCATCACTGGAGACAACCGCAGCAGTGTGGCTCTCCTCCTTGGCCTCAGTCTCCACACCCTTCTTCTGCTCATTCTTCCAGGCTTAGCAGAACTTCTTAATGTGTCCCTTCTTGTGGCAGAAATGACACTCCACGTTCTGATATCGTGAACGTGACTTCCCTCTGCTCTGGCTTCTTTCCTCCTTCCGTCCTCGACTCTTGTTCCTGCCTCTCCCCCTGGATTCCGTAAACAGAACATCAGCTCGTGATGAAGAGCCTAACGTCCCTTGAGACTTCCGTCTCACCTCTTCGTTCAAGATCCCACTCTTGGCGATCTCCATGGTGATAATCCCCTGGGGTGAATAATTGATCAGTGCAATCCTGACCATCTCCCAAGAGTCCGGAAGGGACTTCAACAGCCACAGCGTATTGACCTCATCCTCAAATGTCACCTTCATCGTCGTCAACTGATCAATGATTCCTTGGAACTCATTGACATGATCCATGATCGGTGAGCCTTCCCGGTAGCGGAACTCTCCAAGCTTCGTCAGCAAAGCCAGCTTGTTGATGCCAGTGCTCTTGGAATACAACGTTTCCAGAGTTCTCCACAACTCCTTCGCATCAGTGATGCTAGCCACGTGGTTGTAGACATTCGGCTCCACGAACCGTCTAATGAAACCACAGAGCTTTCGGTGCTCCACCTGCCATTTAGCCGGATCCATATCCTTCGGCATCTCTTCGAAGATAGGGGCATGCCAGCCCTTGACGTAGATGAGATCCTCCATAAGCAAATGCCACTGATGATAATTTGCTCCATTCAACTTGACCATCTGTTCTGAAGTCAATTCAATCTTGCTAAACCAACTGGCCGGACTGACCACAGTTCTCTGAGCGCGACTCTCTCATGATAAGTCACTGAAGAGGATAGCCAGAGGACCAATGGTCGTAAACTACCGCACTCAATGCCAAACCTGAGAATACAATCGCCTCGTCTCGAAATCACAAAAGGTCAGCCTAGTATCGGCCCTGTTCTGACTACTGACCAGCAACCTGGCTCTGATACCACTTGTTGGGAAAAATAGCACGATCCCGACCAGGGCACCTGTAGTGGATTTACAAGCAAGACAAATACAAGCACAATAATAATAAAGTGACACAATAATTTTTAACGTGTAAACCCAATAGGGTGAAAACCACGGGACTATCAGCGTGCACCCTTGAAAGCCTCCACTATAAGACGTGAAAAAATCATGCACAACAAATTACAGGGCTTTCACCACCGCCACATACACAAGGCACAATTTCCACCACCGATCCCCAACGGATCACCACCACCTACACAAGGTACCAGTTCCACAAAGGAATACAAAAATCTCACCTTGCCAACGGATTGAAAAATCCGTTCCGAATGCCGCAAAGGAGAAAGGCTACACAAAGCCCCTTCTTCTTTAGAATCCGACGATCCGATCTTCGATAATCTTCTCCAAGATCTTCTCTTGATCTTCCTCCACTCAAATCTCTTTTGGAATGAATGTCTTTGGCCTTGGAATTGGCTTCCATTTATAGGCCCCCAAAAAATGCTACCTAACTCCAAAACTGGTGGTAGGTGTTACCTAACACCTAATTTTGTGGTAGGTGCTACCTAATTTGGTGGTAGGTGCCACCTAACTCCGAATTGTGCTCATTTCAGCTCATTTATGGAGCGCTGCTCGACGAACCCTGAGCCCAGGCAGCTCCAACATCGCTCCGGCCTCCAAACATAAACTTGTAACATCACGAGCAGCTACAAGCATGCCCGGTGGTTTTTACCGACTCGTATGGGAACCACACCCTAACAGTGCTTAGGTCACCAGACAAATATTGCACATGGAGGAGTCTATGTCTATTTAGCTATTTGAATTTGAATGGAAGCTTGAATGCATTTGCTGGAATTGCTCAAATAATATAGAAAGTCATTCAGGCCTCACCATTTAAACCCCCAAGTTTCAGGAATTTTGGGCTTGAATGCATTTCCTATATCAATAACCATTTGGTTTTGATTATTGAACGAGAAAAATATCACATTGTTGTTTTTGTTTCAATCCATCTAATTTCTTGGCATGGAAAGATCTTGAAGTTGATGATGATATTCTTATATCTTCTTTGAAGGATGTTGCACCTTCGTGTGCTATATATATATATATATATATATATATATATATATATATATATATATATATATATATATATATATATATATATATATATATATATATATATATATATATATACGAGCATCTTTGCACGGGCTACGCCCGCGCTCGATGCTCTCAGGCGGTCTTCGGCCGCATCCAGGTGGGCTTCGCCCGCCTCCGAATGGGCTTCTCTCGTGCTCGATGCATCATTGCGGGCTGCGCCCACATCAAAGCGGGGTGCACCCACATCAAAACGGGGTGCACCCACATCAAAACGGGCAGTGCCCGCAATATATACATATGAGTACTCAAAATGACCGTAAAAAATAAAAATCAATATTACAATTTTTATTTTATAAAAAAAAATTACGTTTTGTCATAAAAACATTAATTTCACGCAATCTTTCTTTCCCTCTTCTTTTCTCTTCTTTTCTCTCTCCCTCTCTCTCCTCCCCCTTTCTCCTCTCTCTTCGGCCATCTCTTTTCCTTTCTCTCTCCCTCTCTCTCTCCTCCCCCTCTCTCTTTATCTCTCTTTCTCTCTCTCCCTCCTCTCTCTCTCTCTCTCAACTCTCTCCCACCATGGATGCTCAATTTTCTCGTTTTCTCGTTTGTGCGGGAATCATTGTTTGCTTAGATGATTAGATAGTCGTCGTCATTAACATTCTCCTAATTTGGTCATTTTTACGAGTTTTATTTCTTCATCCATTCATGGTGAGTGCTATATAACAACTTCTAATCCATTGTACTCTACAAATGGTATGCTTCCTCTTTGGTGTAACATTAAGGCTAGCTTCTCATTTTGCCCCTTATTTTGTATTATTCTTACCTCTTTTGCCTCCATAAGAGAGAGTGGAAGGGGAAGAGAGAGAAGAGAAAGCAGGAGAGAGTTGATAAGGGCCATGTGTTTAGGATCTTGGTGGTGCCTCCTACCATCTTTTGTATATATGCTCAAACGACCTACCTATACTCCCTAACATCTCTCTCTCTCTCTCTCAATATCCTTGAATTCATATCAATATCTTAGTTTCTACCGCTTCACCTCCTATTCTTCTTTATATACCGCATAAGTTCTCCTTTTTTGGTGAATTATGCCTCTTTTGACATCTAGGATGAACACTTTTTTGTTAATGCTCGTAACCCTGGACATTTTATCCATCTTTTCTGATGTTGGTAAGAACCGTTCACATATAATCTCTTGAAGTTAAGCAAATCATATGACCTGTAAACTAAAAGAGATAAAATCGGCACCGTCCGAAGATTTGGGAGTTTCGTCGAACTCAGCACGATTCGTCGAGCTCAACAAGATTCGTCGAACTCAGCTCAATTCGTCGAGCTCAACAAGTTTCGTCGAACTCAGCATGATTCGTCGAGCTCAACAAGATTCGTCGAACTCAGGGAGATTCGTCGAATCCAGGAAGAAGAATCATCAACCGTCAAGTCTAGTAATTAGAAGTGCTAATTAATGTTAAACCATTACCAATCCATCTCCTCTCCTGTAAACTACTTTAATTATAGCTTAGCAGTTAATGTAATCAGCCCTATTTAGAGGGCTTTGTATCACTATTCTAATATGAATGAAAAAGTAGAGAAAAACTCCATTAAAAACTAAAACATGTATTACGTTTTCTATCAGTGGTATCAGAGCCAGGTTGGCTATTCCTATCATCAAAGCTAGCTCCTCCGGCAGCCCATCCATGGCCTCATCATCATCTACCAACATACAGACGCCGTATACCCATTCCTCGATACCAATCTTCTCTGGCGAACTATATGAATTCTGGTGTGATAAAATGGAAACCCTTCTCCGTTCCCAGGATCTATGGTGCCTCGTTGAAGAAGGAATCTCAACCACCGACAAAAGTGTAACGACCACCGGCAAAGGAGTAGCAGGGGAGGCAGTGAAATGCTCAAAAGAAGAAGCAATGAGGGATGCCAAGGCACTCCATCTCATACAACAAGCTGTCTCAACAAGCATTTACCCAAGGATCATGGGCTCCAAATCCTCCAAAAAAGTCTGGGAGCGTCTGGCGAACAAATACAAAGGTACAAAAAGGGTAATCAAAATCAAATTACAGTCATTAAGAAGACAGTTTGATTCCTTAATTATGAAAGAAGGAGAAATCTTCGTCGACTATTTTGCCAAAATAACAAGTATTGTAAACCAAATAAGGAATCTTGGAGAAACCTTGGATGAGGTATCTGTTGTAGAGAAGATACTTAGATTCCTTCCAAAATCTTATAACCACATCGTCTCATCGATTATGGACGCCAGGGATCTTGACACGCTTACTGTCACAGACCTCTTCGGCTCTCTACAATCTCATGAAGATTTATTCCACAAAGATATCACTTTGCCTTTAGAAATGGCCTTCCACGCCGAATTAAATCTCAAACACAAAGGCAATGAGAAGAGGAGAGCCGACCCTAGCCAACACATAAAACCTCCACACTGGAAAAATAAAGAAAAAGGAGGAAGATTTCAAAAGGGGGACACTGGAAGAGAAATCAATCAACATCAAGCACCCCCTGCTTGCATTATCTGTAAAAAGAACAACCACCAATCCAAAAACTGTTTTTGGAGGTGTAAATCCTGCAGAATTCCAAATCACTCTGCACAAAATTGTTGGCATGCAAAGAAGGAAGAAGTCAAGTTCACTGAACAAGAACCTGAAGGAGAAAAATATGTCTTCCCACTATACATCTGTAAAACCAATATTGACACCAACTCACAAACACAATGGTTCCTGGATAGCGCGTGTTCAAGCCACATGGTTCACTACAAACACTACTTCACCACCATTGATGAGGCATTCAAATCAAAAGTGATACTAGGAGATGAGAAGAAAAGACCAATTAAAGGGAAGGGAACCATATCCGTTTCAGTTAAGGGTGAAACATAACTAGTAAACAATGTCCACTATGTGCCCTCACTTCAAGAGAATCTAATGAGCATAGGACAACTATCTTGAAATGGTTACCTGATCATTTTTGATCATCCATACTGTCACATAGTAGAGAAAGAGAGCAATAAAACAATAGTCTCAGCTAAGATAAACTCCAGCAACATATACACTCTCCAACTTCCACTACCATCACTCTCTAAAGCAGTTGCCTGTAGCCAGAGTTCTTCAATACCCTCTGCCATCCTCTGGCACCATCATTTGGGACACCTAAACAATGGTTACCTACTTCAACTACAAAGCAAAAACATGGCAGTCGGGCTTCCCTCTGTCACCTTCTCCCAAAATTGTGATACCTGTGCAAGAGGAAAATCTCATAGACAGCCCTTTCCCAAATCCTCCTACAGAAGAGCAACAAATCCTCTTGAACTTCTAAGCATTGATGTCTGAGGACCTGCCACAGTTCCCTCTTTGGGAGGCAAGAGTTACTACCTCCTAATTGTTGATGACTATAGCCGCTTTATGTGGCTCTACCATCTTGACCAAAAATCAGACGTTTTCTCATGCTTCCAGCTCTACAAAAATCTTGTAGAGAATCAATTTGACATAAAAATTAAAGCCTTCAGAAGTGATAGGGGAGGTGAATTTCTCTCAGTTGCTTTCTCTAACTACTGTCTAGATGCAGGAATAAGAAGGGAACTTACCACCGCTGGCACACCACAACAGAACGGTGTCGTCCAAAGAAGAAATCGAACAGTGGTGGAGATGGCAAGAACAATGATGCTACAAAAATCCTGCTCAAAATCTTACTGGGCAGAGGCTGCTTCGACAACCACGTACCTACTCAATCGATGTCCGACCAAGGCCCTTCATCAATCCACTCCATATGAAACATTTCATCAACGCAAACCGAGTGTAGCTCACCTGCGCACGTTCGGTTGCGTTGCATATGCACACAAAGTCAGAGACAAGAAGGATAAGCTGGATGAATCCAGTATCAAATGTGTGTTCGTCGGCTACAACGAGCAAAGCAAAGTCTATCGTCTCATTGATCCATCTACTAACAAATTTATTATATCACGTGACACTACTTTTGATGGAGCAGGTACTTGGTCTTGAGGCTCAGAACTCCCGTCATCATCATCCCCGACGGTGCCGGTGGAGATGAGTACCAGTCTAATTCTGACTCATCATCGCCCCTCAAAATCAGATCAATTGAAGACATATACCAAAGAGCAGAGTACGCTCGCTGTTCATCCACTCCCTCACTTATGAAGCTGCTACGAAAGAAGAACACTGGAACATTGCAATGAAAGAAGAATTAGCCGCCATTGAAAAAAACCACACCTGGACCCTCGTCTCCAGACCTCCTGGTCGAGACATCATCGGGTTTAAATGGGTCTATAAAATAAAACAGAATGAAGAAGGTAAAATACTGAAACATAAAGCTCGACTGGCCGCAAAGGGCTACTCCCAGCGCCCGGGTGAAGACTACAATGAAACTTTTGCGCCAGTGGCAAGAATGACGACAATTCGCCTCCTTCTTGCCATTGCCGCACAACACAACTATCCAATCTACCAACTTGATGTAAAATCCGCGTTTCTCAACGGAACCATCCATGAAGAAGTCTATGTAACTCAGCCACCAGGATTTGTGCACAATGGGGGCCGGTGCGAGAAGGTATACAAACTCCACAAGGCCCTATATGGGCTCAAACAGGCGTCGCGTGCATGGTATGACAAGATAAACTCCTACTTCATTCAGGAAGGATTCAATCGCAACTCCAATGAGTCTGCCCTCTACATTAAGAAACATGGTGAAACCAAACTCATCATCTGTCCCTATGTTGACGACTTACTCGTCATTGGGACACACACCGAACACATTCAACACTTCTGAGACTATATGCAAAGGAAGTATGAGATGACTGATCTTGGCCCCCTCTGATTCTTTCTCGGACTCCAGACCAAACACCTTGCGGGCTGTATTTTCATCTCACAACAACTATATATTACCAACCTCCTCCGCAAATTCCAAATGCAAGACTGCAATCCCGCTATAACACACATGTCCACGTCCAATAAGCTCACAGCCAAACGGGAAGGGGAGGAAACTACAGACAAAGAGAAATATAGGAGCATCGTTGGACAAAGAGAAATATAGGAGCATCGTTGGCTCACTGATTTACCTCACTCACTCATGACCAGACATTGACAACGCTGTGAACATTGTCGCAAGATTCATGAGCAACTCAAGCAAAGCCCACCGTGCCGCAGTAAAACGCATCCTCCGCTACCTACAAGGAACCAAAGATTGGGGAATTTACTACAAACACAACCAAATTGATACCCTTATATGGCATACCGATTCCGACTGGGCCGGTGATCTCTCGGATCGCAAGAGCACCAGTGAATTCCTCTTTCTATTTGGATCAAATCCCATTTCCTAGAGCTCATGGAAGCAACAATCGGTGGCGCTCTCAACAACCGAAGCTGAGTACATGGCGCTTAACCAAGCCGCCTGTGAAGTTGTATGGCTAAAACGTCTAATCAACGATATCTACGGTACTGATGCAGAAGGAGTAAGAATGTTATGGGACAATCAATCGACCATTTGCTCTCTCAAAAAACCCAGTGTACCACAGTCGAAGCAAATACATCGATATTCGATACCACTTCATCAGAGAACTTATAGAGAAGAAGGAAATCGACATTGTCTAATGCCCGACTGAAGATTAGCTCGCTGACCTCCTTACAAAGCCGCTACCTCGAGAGAGATTCGTCGAAATCAGGAAGAAGATTGGCGTCATCAACGGTTGCGATTTAGAGGGGGGTAAAAGAGAAAATCAGCACCGTGTGAAGATTTGGGAGTTTCGTCTAACTCAGCACGATTCGTCGAGATCAACAAGATTCGTCGAACTCAGCTCAATTCGTCGAGCTCAACAAGTTTTGTCGAACTCAGCACGATTCGTCGAGCTCAACAAGATTCGTGGAACTCAGGGAGATTCGTCGAATCCAAGAAGAAGAATCATCAACCGTCAAGTCTAGTAATCAGAAGTGCTAATTAATGTTAAGCTATTACCAATCCATCTCCTTTTTTGTCAACTACTTTAATTATAGCTTAGCAGCTAATGTAATCAGCCATATTTAAAGGGTTTTGTATCACTGTTCTAATATGAATGAAAAAGTAGAGAAAAACTCCATTAAAAACTAAAACATGTATTATGTTTTCTATCATAAAACTGCTGCAATTTTTCCCGCTGTCCGATGCCAATTTTGATACGAAGATGACTCCCCTGGCCTACCACGCGTCCTCCTATTAGTGTATGTTGTCCTGGTGGTATTTTTGTCATTTCATGTATGCCCACTCTCGCCTATTTAAGGGAGTGGAGTATAGTTATTTTAACCATTTTGGATCATTAGACGCTCTTTTGGAGAGCAGGCTCTTATTGAGATCCGGCCCTCAAGAGTTAAGGCCGAACTTGTCTCGAAATCTTATATCTTCTTTTTCATTAATCCATGTATCTTTCGTTCAATGATATCGAAAGCTATCATATTTCCTCGTAAAGAACTTGTTATGTGCCTATTTTGGGATATCGTCGGAGGTAGCAGCGGTGGAGGCGGAGATGCAAAGGAAGCTAAACATACAATGGGGATAAAGAGAAAAAGTAGAGGAATAGAAGAGGAGACTTGAGATAGAAGAAAAGTTATAGAGAGATAAATTTTGATTTACTTCTTTTGATGCCTCAAACATGACCCGAGGATTCCTATATATAGGACCCGCGATGACACAAGGATAAATACCTTATAACTATGACTCAACTCATGCAACTCAACTCATACAAATCAATTCATGCATTTCGACTAATATACTTAAAGGCTTATAATAATATAACCGTTAATACATAACTGACAGTATGAGATTCATAACATTCTACCCCTCCTGCAAATCGAGCTTGTGTCCTCAAACTCAAACGAGGGTTGCACGATGTGGTCATCTGACTCTTTGATTTCCCGCCAGAATATTTCCCAGTAGCGTGTTGTTGTAGCGAAGGATGCATTGGGTGACGGGTCATCAATGTAATCCCCAATGATATAAAATTCTACACGGAGCGAGCCTAATAGTGGTACATGCATGGGAGAGACTACCAGACACATCTGGAGGCGAGACGAGACGAGTGCCGACTGGGAAACATTCGGCGAAAGGAATGGATCTATAGGGGTCGACAGAATAGGTGGTCGGAGTAGAGGCACCGGGATGGCGATCGCAGGGACTGGCTATGGTGGTACGAAATGTGACGACACCCCTCACTGGGCTTTGAGACGCCGATGCGGGTGGTGTAATTGCTGGGAGAGAACCACTGGAGACGATGGAGCGACATGAACTGCAGATAGCGGTGGAGAGAATCACTGGAGACGATGGAGCGACATGAACTGCAGATAGCGGTGGTGCTTCTTCGACTATCGGTGGAAGCGACAACTGCTCTAGTGGAATCAATAGTGGGGGAGGTAGAAGCTGCGTCTGAAGGCAGTCTGCAAGGTCAGAAAATGGCAGGGGTTGCATCGATGTAATGGTCGGCCTCAATAGAGCAATCGTCGGCGGTGGTGAGACCGCCCATGTTGGGATGGAAGGGGCGACATGTTCTATTTGGTATGATGACTGCGTTGGCGGAAGCGAAATCTCGAATGCCCCAACATCAGCAATCGGCCGATCTGGTCATTGAGTCGCGACATAGTGGGCAACATCTCCCATATCATCAGACGGATGGTGGTCTCTTCCGCATCACTTATCTTCATGTCCAACTTAATTAATTGATTGAGTAATTAATCCAATTAAGAATTAATACATTAAATCAATTAATTACCGGGGTGGTCCCATAAAGCTGATGTTTAGAGTGCCCCAAGACCTAAAAAGGACTTGATGCGTGCAACATGTGGCGTGCAGCGCAAGGAATAACGCAGGTACGCGAGCAACAGAGCGATGGGCTCGATAATGGCTCTGCGGTGCTGGTGCAGACAGAGTTCAATGGAGCGGCTGCGAATAGAAGGCGTGGGGCTCAATCCCGATGATGGAAGGAGGTCGAAGGCACTGCGTGTTGTCGATGACGTCAAAGCATGGAGCCAGAGTACAAGACGGCTCGCTCATGCGGAGGTGGCTGCAAACCACGGAAAAGGTTTCGAGGTCTAAGCTGCGGTGCTGCTCTGATTCCAGCAAGTGTCGCTGGAAGAAGATCGAGACGAAAGAGACAAAGGGATCGACTGTTGATTGCAACAGGGGAAAAGGAGGATCAATTGCTCTGAAGGACGACGTGCAACACAGAAGATGCATCGGCGAGCTGAAATCAAAGTAGGCGCAATCGGCGAATGTGCTGGAAGAAGCCAAAGCACTACGACCCTTTCTTTACCCATGCATTAACATGTTGTCGCTGACGTGCACTGGCGGAGATTGGCGGAGTCGATCAGTGGAAGTTGTTGGGATCAATGGAAGGGAAGGATGGGGCGGGATGTTTACGGCGATACCACGAGAAATGAAGGATGGCTCTGGTACCAAAATTGTTACGTGCCTCTTTGGGGATGTCGTCGTAGGTAGCGTAGATGCAAGGGGGCTAATCCTAGAATGAGTACGAAGAGGAGTAGAAATAGAGGAAGAAAAGAGAAGACTTGAGAGAGAAGTTAGAGAGAAATTAAAAAAAAAATTGATTTACTTTTTTTAATACCTCATACATGACTAACGGTCTCTATATATAGGAATCACGGTGGCACAAGTGTAAACAACATCAACATAAGTGATGCTTAAATAAATCGTAACAACAATTCAAGTCATGCAACTCAACACATACAACTCGACCCATGCAACAAAAGACTCATAATAATATAACCGTTAATGCATGACTGATGACGTGAGATCCATAACAAAACTCTTTTTCAATACCATTCAAGTGTTGCTCGTTGCGCTTTTCATATTTCTTCTCTCTTATTATACAGCGTGTTTGAAATTTGTACGCAGCAATCTACAGCAAGGCATGGACGCCGCTGTGTTTATGGCCGGGTTTACCTCCTCACGACAACTCATGCTTGAAGACGGTTTATGTGAAGCTGTAAATTTGGTTGCCTCTCCCATCAAAATGTACATTGCATTCTTCGTCATCCATTAGAATCTTCTTTGATAATTTTTTCATCATATCAATACTATTCATATTTTTGAGTAAAAGGGAAGATATTCATTCATTTCATAGTGCAACTCGCACAAAACAAATTCAAAATAAAAATAGGCAAAGAGGTGGGCGAATGAAAAGACGAGCAATAGTATGCGCCACCCGTTTGGTCTGGCGCCCGGAGAAGAGAAACTCGACACATGGAAGCGTCCGAGTCAGTTAGATTGTATCAAAGATGAAATACTATTCATTTTTTAAATTTTATCGTCATCAATTTTTTTTTTTTGTTCTGTTCAAAATGATTTAAATTATTACATACTTCTACATAAATATGCATTCAAAAAGAGTAAAAAATGCAATTTCAAATTTTTAAGTTGCCCTATTTATTATATTATCACTTTCAAATTAAATAAATAAACTTGATTTTGGAAGGAGAAAGAGGATGGAGGTAAGGGGGGAGAGAAGGGGTCTCATGCTTGAGGCTTCAAGCTTTGAGAGTGTGATTTTGCTATAGTACTGTTGTCCTGATTGCATGGGAGGCTTCTGTGCACCGTCACTTGTATATATATATATATATATATATACTTATATATATATAAGTGATAATGGCGTCATCTTTGTGATATTATTCTTTTATTATTATTTTTATAAATTTAAAAAGTGTATTTAGTTTGTGTTTTGCTGTTTTTAAAAATATATTCTCTCAATTTTAATTAAATTTTATATTTGGCTAAAAGAGAGAGTAGCGGCTAGAATCCTTTTGAGTTCATAAATTCAATTCACTCGGTGGGGACAGTTCTTGCATGTGCTGCTGTATGTGCGTAGCCGACGGAAATATTTTTGGTATGTGTAGCGTTCCTTCTTCTAGGAACACGTTTAAATACTATTTTCAAAAAACGCGGGTCCATTTTGTTTTTTGGGTTTCCCTCTTCTTCCCTAACGTAACCTAGGCGATTTTCAGACAGATTTCTTCCTCCTTATTCAGATTTTCGGCATATTTCTTGCGATGCAAACTCCGGTGAAACGTACCTGTTAATGTAGGCGTCACCGACGGCCAACTCTTCTTCTCCTCGCACTCGCGATCTCCAACAGATTTCCAGGCGCATTTTCTCGCCGAAGGCGTCGACGGCTTGAGAAGAAACAAGTATGACTTTTTTTCCATCGACGATTGTTGGGAATGCGAGCAACCAATCCCGACCAGAGCACCTGTTTTAATTTTTGAGCGAGCAACCTGTGCGACCGCGTTCAGCGGTATGTAAGCGGAAACAGCAATACAATACAGAAATAAAAAGGAACAAAAAACACAGAAAAGCACACAGAGAATTTTTACGTGGAAAACCCAACTTGGGCGAAAAACCACGGGACGATCGGAGTCCAACCCGGAAAGCCTCCACTAAGAGTGTGTGATAAACACACGCACGGATTACATGCTTTCCCTCCACCGATCCACAAAGGATCTCCACCAGCTTCACACTACACAATACAATAAATAACAACAGAAAAAACTGCAAGTTACCGACAGTGGCGGATGAGACGGATTACACAAATCCTCTCCAAGATGCCTCTTCGAATCCTTGCCAATATCTGCTCTAGATCCAATCCGTGTAGGCGAAGTACTCTTTGTCAACGTCGTACAACGACGTCCGAAAGCTCTCCCAAACTAAGACGATTGCCGCAAAAGCCTCTCTAGATCTTTCAATGCTTGAGTTTGGAGAGAAGTGGATGTCTTACCTCTCCTCCTTCATCCCTATTTATAGGTCCAAAATCAAGGAGGTAGGTGTGATAGATGACATGTGGATGAAGCTTCCATGAAGCTTCCCTCGGTCAAAAACACATGTCATTTGACATAAAGCTTCCTTTGGACAATTTCCTGGAAGCTTTTTTTAAGAGCACATGTTGAATTCCAGGTCAAAGATGGCTAATCCTCTTTCATACTTAGGAGAAAATTTATCTTAACAAATCTCCCCCTTTTCGACTAAGTGAAGAAAGTATGTCATTCTGATATTCTTCCCCAGAGTCTTTAATTTGCCTCCCGCCAGGTCCTCCATCAATGTCTCTACATTTGATCAGCAACACCAAATTCGAGTTAATGAGACTCGAACTCAACAGTTTTTTCCACAAAGGACGGGAACTGTACCCAACAAATCTCCTCCTTCACATCGAGGTGGAAGAAACCGCCATCCTGGCGATTCTAACGCAATGCTCGAACTTCCCCCTTGGCACAGTTTTGGTCAGCATGTCTGCCCCATTGTCATCCGTGTGTACCTTCTGAAGATCAAGCTCCTTCTGCTCCAGGACATCTCGTATCCAATGATACCGAGTGTCGATGTGCTTCGACCTCGAGTGGAACGTGGGGTTCTTCCCCAGGTGAATAGCGCTCTGACTGTCACACAGGAGTGTGTATCGGTCCTGAGTGAATACAAGTTCTTTGATGAACCTCTTCATCCAGAGTAACTCCTTCCCAGCCTTAGTGACCGCAATGAACTCAGCCTCCGTGGTGGACAGTGCAATGCACTTCTGCAGCCTCGACGCCCATGAGACAGCTCCCCCTGCAAATAGAATCAAGTACCCTGACGTCGACCTCCTGGAATCCACATCTCCAGCCATGTCCGCATCAGTGTAGCCCAACAACTCTGCCTCACTGTCTCCAAATCTCAACGTCAAGTCTGAAGTCCCTTGCAGGTATCTCAGTATCCACTTTACTGCGCTCCAATGCTCTCTCCCAGGATTGGAGAGAAATCTACTGACTGTCCCAACGGCATGCGCAATATCTGGCCGCGTACACACCATCGCATACATAAAGCTTCCAATTGCAGATGCAAACGGAACTTTCTGTATATCCTCGATCCCCTCGGGTGTGCTGGGGCACTGATCAGCGGTAAGCCTGAAGTGAGCTGCAAGAGGCACGCTCACCTTCTTTGCCTGATCCATATCAAACTTCTGCAGCACTTTGCGGATGTACCGCTCCTGTGATAACCAAAGTAATCTGGCTCCCCGGTCTCTGCGAATGTGCATCCCTAAAATGGTTTTCGCAGCACCCAAATCCTTCATCTCAAAAGTGGAACTCAACTGCCGCTTCAACTCGGCAATGCGAGCAGTGTTCCTCCCGACGATCAACATATCGTCCACGTACAACAGCAGAATGACAAAGTCCTCTGAAGCATACTGCTTGATGAACACGCAGTGGTCAAGGGTGGTCCTCTTGAAGTCGATCTCCCTCATAAAGGAATCAAACTTCCTATACCATTGTCGCGGGGCCTGCTTCAGGCCATATAGGCTCTTCTGCAAGCGGCACACCAGACCTTCCTTCCCTCTTACACTGAAACCCTCAGGCTGCTCCATGTATAGCTCCTCCTCAAGATCGCCATGCAGAAAGGAGGTCTTGACATCCATCTGCTCTATCTCCAAGTCTAGCCTTGCAGCGAGGCCGAGTATAACACGGATAGATGACATCTTCACCACAGGCGAGAAGATCTCATCGAAGTCGACACCCTGCCGCTGTCCAAAACCTTTCACCACCAGCCTGGCTTTGTATCTGGGAGGTGTGGAGGAGTCTCCCTGCTTCACCCTGAAGATCCATCGATTCTTCAAGACCTTCTTTGCCCTTAGGCAATCTCACCAGGTCATACGTGTGATTCTTCTGCAGCGACTGCATCTCCTCCTGCATAACAACCATCCACTGACGCTTCTCGGTGCTCTCCACAGCCTTGTCAAAACTCTCAGGCTCCCCCGCATCAGTCAGCAGTATGAACTCTGATGCAGAATATCTAGCAGACAGGTGCCTGGCTCGATCAGACCTCCGCAGGGCAGGCTCAGGGGCCGGTGCAGGCACATCATCAATAATGTCCTCAGTGACTCCTGGTTTACCATCAGTGGTGATATCATGATCCGAAAGGGTATCAGTACCCTGTGTTGGCTCAGGCTCAGCGACCTCCTCAGTGTCGTCATCTCCAAACATAGGTGACTCTGCAGAAGTACGAGAGTCAACCTCAAACTCAACAGTCCCCTCAGGATCACCAACAGTCTGATCCTCACAGAAAACAGCATCACGGCTACGTATAAGCTTCTTCTCAACTGGATCAAAGAACCTGTACCCGAACTCTCCACTATAGCCGTACCCCAAGAAAATGCACTACCGGGTCTTTGAATCCAACTTTGATCTCTCGTCCCTGGGGACGTGTACAAAGGCTTTGCAGCCAAATACCCGCAAGTGACTGTAAGAGGGGTCTTTCCCATACCAGTCCCTATCTGGGACATCCTCCCGCAACGCTGAGCTCGGCGAGAGGTTGATGACATGCGCTGCAGTAAGAAGAGCCTCGCCCCAAAACATCCCTGGCAGCTTTGACTCAGATAGCATGCACCGAATCCTCTCAAATAGTGTCCGATTCATCCTCTCAGCTACGCCATTCAGCTGCGGCGTCTTTGGCGGGGTCTTCTCATGTCGGATGTCGTGGTCCCTGCAGTACTCGTCAAACGGACCAATGTACTCTCCCCCGTTGTCGGACCTGATGCATCTCAGCCTCTTCCCAGACTGTCTCTCCACCTCAGTGTGGAATCTCTTGAAAGTATCGAGGACCTGATCTTTGGTCTTGATAACATAGATCCAAAGCTTCCTCGAATGATCGTCGATGAAGGTAACAAAGTACAAAGCTCCTCCTCTAGTGTGGACCTTCAGAGGTCCGCAAACATCTGTATGAACCAGCTCCAAAGGCTCCGATCTCCTGGTGGACGTGTGACTCTGGAATGAAATCCTGTTTTGCTTCCAGCCATGCAATGGTCACACCTCTCCAAATGATCACCAGAAATGTCACTAATGAGCTTTTTCTTCGCCAGGCATCCCAAACCCTTCTGGATAATGTGTGTCAGCCTCCTATGCCATAAGGAAGTGGTTGCCTCATCCCTGACGGAGTTGGCCTGAGCAGCTTCAGGCCTCCCCTCCATGTAGTACAGTCCAGAATCTCTATAACCCCGGGTCATCACGAGTGATCCCCGGATCAGCTTCCAGAAATCTCCTCCAAAGACACTTAGGTGTCCTTCATCTCCAAGTCTGCCAACATATATTAGATTGAAACGGATGTCTGGCACATGTCGTACATCCCTCAAAACTAGTAGGGCTCCCGTGCTTGTCTTCAAATGCATGTCTCCACGCTCAAGTACCTTAGACGTATCCCCATTGCCCATCCTCAACACCCCACAGTCATGAGTGGTGTAAGTGGCAAACAGCTCCCTGTTGTGGGAGACATGCGCAGAGGCTCCAGAGTCAACGATCCAGCATCGGTCGTCACACGAGAGTGCAGCTGTGACGTCGTCGCCAATAATAATGATGTCGTCCTCCTCAGTCGAAATGGTGGCTGCCGTATGACCCTCATCTTTGCCCTCAGTGGCAATCCCCTTCTTCTGATCGTTCTTCAACGAGTAGCAGAATTTCTTGATGTGGTCCTTCTTATGACAGTAGTGGCATTCCACGTTCTGATAACGTGACTTCGACTTGCCCCTACTCTGACTCCTGTCCTTCTTCCTTCCTCGGCTCTTACTCCTTCCTCTCCCCCTGGACTCAGTAAAGAGAACGTCAGCTCGTGAAGAAGAGCCTGAAGTGCCCTGAGACTTTCGTCTCACCTCCTCATTCAAGATCCCACTTTTGGCGATCTCCATGGAAACAATCCCCTGAGGGGAAGAATTGATCAGAGAAACTCTGACCATCTCCCAAGAATCTGGAAGTGACTTGAGAAGCCACAATGCATTCACCTCGTCTTCGAATGTCACCTTCATAGCAGTGAGACGATCAATAATGCCCTGGAACTCGTTGACATGATCCAAAATAGGAGAGCCCTCCCGGTATCTGAACTCTCCAAGCTTCTTCAGCAAATATAACTTGTTGATGCCCGTGCTCTTGGCATACAAGGTCTCGAGAGTCTTCCACAGATCCTTTGCATCATTGATGCTAGCCACATGGTTGTAGACGTTCGGCTCCACGAATCGTCTGATAAACCCACACAGCTTCCGATGTTCCACCTTCCATTTTGCTGGATCCGTGTCCTTTGGCATCTCCTCAAAGATAGGAGCATGTCAGCCCTTCACATATATCAGATCCTCCATCAGTAGATGCCACTGGTGATAATTGGCACCATTCAACTTTATCATCTGCTCCGAACCTGATGATGACTCCATTATGCTCTGCCAACTGGCCGGACCGACCACTGATCTTTGAGTCGACTATCTCAAAGTATGCAGCTGGAGAGGATAGCCAGCGGGCCAATGGTCGTAAACTATCACTCCCAATTGCACACCCGAGATCCCGATCGACTCGTCCTGAAATCCCAAAGGTCAGCCCGGTACCTGCTCTGTCACTGAACGGCTCTGACACTCAACCTGCCTCTGATACCACTTGTTGGGAATGCGAGCAACCAATCCCGACCAGAGCACCTGTTTTAATTTTTGAGCGAGCAACCTGTGCGACCGTGTTCAGCGGTATGCAAGCGGAAACAATAATACAATACAGAAATAAAAAGGAACAAAAACACAGAAAAGCACACAGAGAATTTTTACGTGGAAAACCCAACTTGGGCGAAAAACCACGGGACGATCGGAGTCCAACACGGAAAGCCTCCACTAAGAGTGTGTGATAAACACACGCACAGATTACATGCTTTCCCTCCACCGATCCACAAAGGATCTCCACCAGCTTCACACTACACAATACAATAAATAACAACAGAAAAAACTGCAAGTTACCGACAGCGGCGGATGAGACGGATTACACAAATCCTCTCCAAGATGCCTCTTCGAATTCTTGTCAATATCTGCTCTAGATCCAATCCGTGTAGGCGAAGTACTCTTTGTCAACGTCGTACAACGACGTCCAAAAGCTCTCCCAAACTAAGACGATTGCCGCAAAAGCCTCTCTAGATCTTTCAATGCTTGAGTTTGGAGAGAAGTGGATGCCTTACCTCTCCTCCTTCATCCATATTTATAGGTCCAAAATCAAGGAGGTAGGTGTGATAGATGACATGTGGATGAAGCTTCCATGAAGCTTCCCTCGGTCAAAAACACATGTCATTTGACATGAAGCTTCCTTTGGACAATTTCCTGGAAGCTTCTTTTAAGAGCACATGTTGAATTACAGGTCAAAGATGGCTAATCCTCTTTCATACTTAGGAGAAAATTTATCTTAACAACGATGACCTCATCTCAAGTTAGAGCAACTGTATATAGAACTGTATATAGAACTGTATTTCAGGTATAATATAGGACTGTATTTGCATACAGTTTTATATATAATTGTATTCCATATATATTGTAAAACTGTATTTGCATATAGTGTGAAATACAACTGTATTTCAGGTATAATATAGGACTGTATTTGTATATAGTGTTATATACAACTGTATTCCAGATATATTGTCGGACTGTATTTGCATATAGTGTGAAATACAACTATATTTCAGGTATAATATAGTACTGTATTTGTATATAGTGTAATATACAACTGTATTTCAGGTATATTGTAGGTCTGTATTTGCATATAGTGTGAAATACAACTGTATTTCAGGTGTAATATAAGACTGTATTTGCATATATTGTTATAGACAACTGTATTTAACTTTTAGTAGTACTCCAACTATATTTTATGTTCAATATACAGCTGTATGTACAGTCGTATGTTCAATGTTGAACATATTATCACTGTTGAACCCCATTTGTGTACTCCCCTTCTCCATGGATCTCTACTCCAAAGGGATGTTACTGCAGGCAAGAAAGCTCGGAAAACTCATTGAACTTAAAGATAATATGTAAACAGATGCTGGCGAATGCGACGAGGCCTGGAGAGGAGGCGGCGGGCGGCGGGGGAAGAGATAAAGGGGGGAGGAGATGAAAGTGTAGGTCGGAAGAAGAAAAAACCTAGCATCAAAGCAGAAAGAAGAGAGTTCTGCAGCTCAATAGCGGGAAAGTGAAAATTAGGTGGGGTCCGCATAATATTAATTTAAAGACGTTCCTAGAGCAAGGAACGCTACACATACCAAAAAATTTTCCGTAGCCGACAGGCTTCAGCAAGAAGAGTCACCCCGTCCTGATACTAATAATACAAACAGATTATGGATGAAGGTACAAGAATTGCTGTCATCAGTTTCCACTTCTTCCATAAATAGAACTATAGTGGCATTTTATAAATAGTAAAAAAAGGTGATTGTTAACTGCAACCGTTATTGACTAGTTGTACCCCAAAATCTTCTGATTTTTTATGTTTTTTTGAAATATTTATTGTATATGCAATTTCAGGAAAAGTGCTCAACATGAAAGTTGTAAATCTAAAACTTTCATGTTGATCATTTTTCCTAAAAATGCATGTACAAGATGTACATTGGAAATATGCCTAGGTTTTACGGCTTTCAGAAATACGTCATGTACATGCAATTTTAGGAAGTGTTCAACACGAAAGTTGTAGATCTCGTCGAGATCTACAACTTCGGTGTTGAACACTTTTCCTGAAATTGCATGTACAAGACGTATTTAGAAAAAAACGCGAAAAATCAGGAGATTTTGTGGTACGATTAGCCAATAACGGGCTGCGCTTAACAATAGCCAAAAAAAAATTGATAACAAATGAGTACTGGGGAGAAATGGACTTTGAATAGAGATGCATCACTTTATGAGCCCACGGTGCAAGTGTACTGGGAGCCGAGGGACTCACACTGCTACAAAAACTGACATTTCAATTGGTCCCGGACGCCAGCTTGCATCCGCCACAGGTATATAAATTCCTCCTACTGGAGGCTGGAGATTGCAACCGCCGACAGCGTCCGGCGCGGTAGTGTGGTGGATTATTGAAGTTCTTTTTTTATTATTTTAGAATGAAAGTTTGATGAAGTTTTGATGTATTTTGTACATGGATTATCAAAATCATAGCATGGTGACAACGTCATTTGGGTGATTATTGATCGTTTGATGAATGTATCACATTTCATTTTGAATTGGATGGATGGTTTAGGGCCTGTTTGGGAGGGCTTTCTAGCTCCTTTCCGCATTCTAGAAAACGCTACCGCAACTAATAAGCCGTTTGGAATGTCTACCAGCGGGAAAAACTACCACCAAAAACACTTTTTTCTTCTTTATTTGAAAAGTCACGAGACTCCTACTTTTCAACTTTTCGAAAAGTATTTTCTCATCCCGATACACAGTTGATGCTACGAAAATATTTTACTTCTCTGGATCCAGTTCGACAACACTACAAAAACACTAGCCTTTCTCTAAACGAATATTTTTCTCGGGCGCGATTTTTTCGCCCAGGAGCGAATTTTTCACCCGGGCGCGTATTTTTCGCCCGGCCGTGCATTTTTCGCCCGAGCGCGCGGAATTTTTCTCCCGGACGCCGAATTTTTCGCCAAGGCGTGAATTTTTCGCCCGGGCGCACTTTTTTCGCCGAGGCACGGATTTTTCGCCCGGGCGCAGATTTTTCGCCCGGGCGCAGATTTTTCGCCCAGGCGCGAATTTTTTGCACCGGAGCGAATTTTTCGCCCGGCCGCGAATTTTTCGCCCCGGCGCAAATTTTTTGCCCCGACGCTAATTTTTCGCCTGGGCGCGAATTTTTCGCCCCGGCGCGAATTTTTTACCCCGGCGCGGAATTTTCTGCCTAAGCGCGAATTTTTTCGCCCGACGCGAATTTTTCCACCATACGCGAATTTTTCGCCCGGGATCGAATTTTTTGCCCGGGCGCAAATTTTTTCTCCCCGGCGCGAAATTTTTGCCCGGGCGCGAATTTGTTCGCCCCGGCGCGAAATTTTCGCTCGTACGCAAATTTTTCGCTCGGGAGCGAATTTTTCGTCCAGGCGCGACTTTTTCGCATAGGAGCTTTTTTTTGCACGATAGTGCATTTTTCGTCAGGGAGTAGTTTTTTCCCTCGCGGTTTTTTCGCCCGGGAGCGGTTTTTTCCCCCGCGCGCAGTTTTTTCGCACGGACACAGTTTTTTCGCCCGAGCACAGTTTTTTCGCTCGATCGCAATTTTTTTACCCGTGTGCGATGCTTTCCCCCGGCGCGAAATTTTTGCCCGGGCGCGAAATTTTCGTCCGGGCGCAAAAGTTTTGCCGGATCCCGAATATTTCGCCCTGACACGAATATTTTGCCTGAGCGAGAATATTTTGCTCGGGCGCGTATTTTTTGCCCGGGAGCGTTTGTTTTGTCCAGACGCGTTTTTTCCGCGCCCCGACGGAAAATTCAGGCCCAGGCCGAAAGTTCGCGCTCGAGCGAATAATTCATGCTCAGGCGTAAAATGCACGTCCGAGCGAAATATTCGATCACGGGCGGAAAATTCTCGTCTGTCCGGAAAATTCAAGCTCGGGAGGAAAATGTGCGCAATTTTAATAAAAAAAAGCCACAGCAACCGAGATTTGCCAAACAGTTTATAAAATGATCCTTTTTGAAAATCTCTGCAAAAGAAGTTCACTCAAACGGATCTTCTTTTGCAATATATATTTTCCAAAAGTTCATTTTCCCACCTTACTTTTGCTACCACTCCTTTTTCTTTCCGAAAAGCCCACCCAAACAGAGCCTTAGTAGAGAAACTTGCAAAGTTGTATATTTGAAACAATGCTCTTAAAAAACGTGCTTAGAAGAGAAAAATGTGTTACATGCGATTTTAAGATATCGTTTGGCGACTTTTTTTAGCTCCAGTGAGATCGGATAAAAATGTCACCAACATAAAATGTATGTTTGGCATGACAACGGTCATGACTGCCATAAAAAAAGAACTATTTCTGAACATAAAAGTGAATGATGTTTCTATTTCTGATGTCAGGCATTTACAGACAACAGTTCATAACCGCCGCATTCGTCACCGACACCATCACGCTAACTTCTGATAAATGTGCTCGACGTAATCACAGAAAACGGTTAATGCAATGCTTAGGCTCTATTTGGTTCGGCGTTTTGCCGCTCCGTTTGGGGCAAACGCCAATGGAAGGCGGGTAAACAAATGAACCTCCGGCGGCATTTGCTCCGTTTTCACCCGCCCGCCTTGAGAAACGCCCCAAAAAGCTCAGTTTGAAGAAGTCATCTCTCCCTCCGGTTCGAACATTCCGTTTCCACCCGCCGAATCGATCCGCCACCGCTGAATCAAATGAAGTCTTAGATAGAAGGCAAGATTAGATGTGCTTCAAACTTCATTCAAAAGTTCAATAAAATTCAAAACAAGATTAAATAAATTAATTATTTTCTCAACAAAAATAAAAAAAGTGAAATTAAATATATAAATACATTTTATTATACCCTTTAGAAATAAACATTAAAGCACGAAGTTAATGTGAGTAGACGGCACGGTAATAATCTGAATAGGTCGGAATTAAAGTAGGGTGCTGTTATGTGCAAATTACGTTTGGCTACGTGCAAACCACGTTAAGTGCAAACCAAACTAAAAAATCAGGAATACTTGTGAACCCGTAAAAACCGATCTGCACCTAGCTGTTCTGGCAGTTTTTTTGAAAGAGTGGTTTGCACGTAGCCAAAACCGGTTTGCACATAAATTTACTCTTAAATAAATATTGAATTGAAATTCAATTGATAATTCTAATTCAGCGTTCGGCGGTTATAGAAATACCTCGTAATTGGAATTCATTTCAATTCTCACAGAAATTGATAATAAAGGAAGCATGCCTCCCCCAATTCTGACCACATGAGGTCTTCATTCACAATTCCCACCCCTACCAATGCACCTCCGACTCTTTCAAAAAGACATCGACAACAGCACTGTTGTTCGTCCGGGGGGGTGAATTTTTTTTCAAAGTGCGAATTTTTCACCGGGGCATGCATTTTTCACCGGAGCACATTTTTTGACCATACGCGCATTTTTCGTCCGGACGTGCATTTTTTTGTTTGGACGCGCATTTTTTTGGCAGGACGCGGATTTTTCAGTGGGGCGTGTTTTTTTCGCCAGGGGCGCATTTTTCCCACGGGCACAAATTTCTTACTCGGATGGGATTTTTTCCGCCCAAACGTATTCTTTCGTCCGGCGAGAATTTTTCGCCTGAGCGGGAATTTTTCTGCCAAGACAAATTTTTCGCCAGAAGGCATTTTTTTTTCCCGGACGTGAATTTTTCGCCTAGTCTCGTATTCTTTCGTCCGGGCGCAAAAAATTTCGTCAGGGTTAAAAAAATGCAAAAATCGCGCCCGGGTGAAAAATCGCGTCCTAGCAAAAAAATCGCGTTCGGGCGAAAAACCCAAGTCCGAGCAAAAAATGTGTGTCAGGGCGAAAAATGCTCTCTCGGGTGAAAAAATACGCACTCGGGCGAAAAAATGCCCGTCCGGGCCTAAAATACTCGCCGAGGTGAAAAATATACACCCGAGCAGAAAAACACTTGTCTGGGCAGAAAAAACGCGCTCGAGCGAAAAATACTCCATAAGTTAAAAAATTCAAATATACAGTTGAACAATAAATTTAATCATTTCAATTTTTATAATATAATTCTCGCATTCCGCTGAAGAACAGAATTGAAATTAACTTTAATTCAAATTCCATTCCAATTCATTCAGGACTTGAAAATAAAGTCAATGCCAATTCGAGCATTTTAATTCCCGCAAAAGTAACCGAGAAATACTGAAATAGCGCTAATGTCGGGACATTTGTTCGAATATTCATTATTGCTGGCGGGCCCTGTGAGCCGGAAAAGTTGCCTTGATTCGGTCCGCCACAGAACTAGAGCACATGCTTGTGGGCCCCACCATTTTGGGAACTAAGCTCAAGCGGCCAATCAGGGCTGAGGAGCATATGAGATATAATTTTATTTGGCGATTGTTATCCGCAGATCTATTTTGATTATTCGTAGATTTTTACTAACCGCAGATTCAAATGTACTGAGAATTACTATTCGCAGATAAAATTGTTATTCGCAAACCATTTAAAAAAACAAAAAAAAATTTAACATTCTATAATATCTTATACAACACTATAAGAATGAATCATTAAGTATATTGATATAGTTAAACAGTACAGAGCTCATCTGATATATTAATATATGCAAGTATATTGATATAGTTAAACAGTCCATAATATTTACTGATATACTTAATCATTCATAGCTCAACCCCAAAGTGGATCACAAGTTAGAATAAAATGTCCATTTTCAAATAAAATACTAGTCCCTTTTGTTGCAACAGATATTTGAGGTCCTCCACAAAAAAGTGATATCAGAGCTCCTCCACAAAAGTAATATCCCAGCAAAAACTAAAATCAATATATGTTGTCATTTCTGCCATGAAGTGCCTCCTGCTTCTTCTGCATGGCGCAAATGCAGTAGTCAGTGCAGGAAATTGGGTATAAAAAAATTGTGTATTAGTGCAGGAAATTGAGTGCAAATGCATTTGTTGCAACTTGTTTACTGTGTAATAGTGCAAATGCATTTGATTGCTTACTGTGATGTGTCCACAGCTAGAGAATAATCAAAAAGTTCCAACAAATATGTGCAAATGCATTAGGCACTCACTAATATTGCTTCTGGGTCATATATTTCCTGCATTATTAGTCAATGCAAATGTTCTCAAAATTTTCTAACAAGCAGAAATCATACAGAAAATGTCAAAGCAGTCATCATACCCGATTAAAACTTAAAATTCAAAAGCAAAATGAAGCACATTCCCTGTTGAACAGCAATGTAAATGGTAATCTTTCATGTTGAACAACAATGTAAATCAACCTGTCAATATATAGATTGAGGAAATACTCAAAAAGCAAGAACCATAGCATACCTCAAAGCTAGTAGTTCTCGAGATTAACTGTTTCACTTTCCGTATCCTCCAGCGAGTGAGAAACATCAATTCTTGAAATGTATGTAGCTTCCCACTGCCCAACAATCGGATCATGAAACCTTTTCCACGGTGAGACGATACGTGGCAAAGGACACCCATCACGAAGTATCAAGTGTACAAAATGATTACCATCTATGAAGCCCATGCATACAAGCCGCGACATTACCGAGAGGCCAGAATTTAATGGTAGAAAAGTGAGATATTGGAGTGTAGACAACTGAACTAGTGCTATGTTGTAGCAGGATGCCACCACAATCCCCATATCTGGCATAGACATCCATTTCTCTTCCGGTGCCGGGATTCGGGAACAATCAAGAGATCCCAACAAATATGTGTATCTCGACATGCAAAAAATAGTTTGATAAAGGGTCTCCTTCGTACGAAGTTCCCTACTCAAGTCCAACCGAACTTGGGCCCAATTTTCCCTCATATCTAACCCTCGACTTATAACCCGGTAGCCACAATGCCCATCACCAAGCACATTAATGACCTTAACTATGTGATCTGCTATAAATAGGGGCATTTGCCTACAAACATCAATATGAAATTGTTGTACAATAGAAAGTGTTTGTTTCTGAAGATGGTAACGACGAGTAGGAGCTGCTGATGAAGGAGATTTCATAAACTGAAATACAAAATAAACAGAAATACAACAGGTTTCATATACTGAAACAGTCCTAATTTTGGTAAAAACTAAAATAAATCTAGGGTTAATGGGAGAATGAAATCACATTTCACAATGACAAAAACTGAACAAAATTCAACAACCATTGCACAATGACACAATCTAAAAATATTTCAACATCCACTGCAACAATCTGAAAAAAGTCCAGGAACAATGCTGGGCAGTGAAGGGGAAAAAAGGCCCTGCAGTGAAGGGGAAAAAACAACCAAGAAATGAGCCTGGGAGGGGGAACCTAGAAATGAGTAAAAAATAACCTAGTAATGAGAAAAAATCGCAGAGAATGTGATGCTTCGAAGGGAAAAAAAATCGCAGGGAAAAAAACACAGAGAAATGGTACTTGAAATACGAAGCTGAGAAGGGAGGCTTGAAATGACGAAATTACCAGAGGTCTCTCTGCAGAGAATGACGCCGGAGACCAAATGGGAGATGAGGTTGCAGGGGGGTGGTGTCGCGACAGGAGACTTGGCGGAGCAGCTCTGTCGGGCTCAATCGCGGGTGAGGATGTAGGGCATTCAGGCGGCGACGTCGACGGCGAGTGGGAGCTGCTGATGGAGGAGGAATGTCGACGTCGACGGCGAGTTTCGTCGGCGTCGATGCTATCGCATCGGGTTCGGGAGAGGTTAGGGCACGAAGGCGGCTGATCTGTGAATAGAGAGAGCGAGATTTCGAATTGAAAACTTAAAGGTAAAAATCGACTGAATTCGTGGTATGCGGATAACCAAAATAGGTCTACGTATAACAATCGTCTTTTATTTAGAGCGCTGTTATCCGCACCGCAGTTTTGACTATTCGCACCGCACTATTTTATAATTTTTTATGTCTTTTGAAAATACGTCTTGTAGATGCATATTTAGGAAAAGTGTTCAACACTAAAAATGCATGTACAGGGCGTACTTGAGAAATACGTCCAAGTTTCGCCTCTTTTGGAAACACTTTGTACATCCATTTTTAGGAAAAGTGTTCAACACGAAAGTTGTTGATATCGTCGAGATCTACAACTTTCGCGTTGAACAGGTTTCCTAAAAATGCATGTACAAAGCGTATTTTCAAAAGATACGAAAAATTAGAAAAAAGTGCGGTGCGAATAGTCAAAACTGCGGTGCGGATAGCAACGCCCTTTATTTATCGGTTGGGCAGGGCTGGTCACACGGTCATTCCTTATTAGGAAAACTATTTAGGTGTGTTTCTCCCACCTAAATTTTGATACAATATTGCTTTATGAGTGTATGATGGTGTTACAAAAATCATGCTGAAAAGATGATGTTAAAATATATCATCAGATATGCCACAAAGACTATGCCCGTACGCTGATTTTTCGTGCGAGCAACGCACCTACAATAGGAGTAATAATTACATACGGGTAGCGTTCTTTGATGTGGGAGCGGGAGAAATCTGGGGCATTCAAATTTTAATCCGGCGGCTGCAAAAAACCCAAGGAAAAAGAAAATAAAAACAAAAGTACTGCACCATGTACCAAGCAAAATCGGACGGCTCAGCTTTCTCCCGCACATGTACGCTAAGCGTATATAATACAATAGCCACATTATGAAAGCTATTTAGGCTTGGAGGTAATTTACCGTGTCCTGGACATCACATCGTAAGCATGGTGTGCCAAACTTTTTGGGGATTGTTAAAGACAAATCAAATTTGGATATACGCAAACCATTGTTAATGACAAACCATATATTTTAAAAAATACTCTGTGCAAACCAATTTGTTAATGACAAACCAACATGTTAACGACAAACCAACACTACAAATTACATAATCAAATGTTTTAGACAAAAAAATCATTTCATGAGAAGTCCAACGCAACAGTTTGACAAAATAACATGTTTATAATATAGAAACACCAAATTTATGACATTTAATATATGGTATCAGTCACATTCATTTCAATGAAAACCTGTAAAAATTTAAACACTTTTATTACCAAAAAACACCTAAAAAATTCAAAAACCCGATTAATTTAAATTTCAGAGGTCAACCGTGAAACATGTCTGTATATAATGAAAATCTTCGAAAGTTTCTGAGCTTGATTCCAATATCTGAAATTAGGAACAAAAAATGGAAATTTGGAAATGAGAAAATTGACAACAGTTTTTGTAAGGTAAATGAAAGTATGAACAACAAAAGTCAACTTCATTTATCAGAAGACTCACAACCTACTGGCGACGGGAGAGGCAACGATAGTGAGGTCGGGAAATGCGGCGTGAGTTGCGGCGAGAGAGGCGGCGGAAGGGGCGACGGGAGAGGCAACGATAGAGAGGTCGGGAGGTGCAGCGGGAGCGGCGGTGAATTTGATTTGCGTATATCCAAATTGGTTTGCGCATAAAAAAAACCACCGAGAAAAAAAGGGACATGATTTTAAGATTTTGATTTGCGTATATCCGAATTGGGTTTGCCTTTAACAATTCCCAACTTTTTTCTTGTACAATAGCAGTTGTAGCTTAATTTATAGTTTCAATGAATTATATTTTATACTTATTTTTACCGCAAAGATAGACTTTTAAAATAGTTTTACAAACATATTCTTTTTATATCTTTTTATCTTGCGATTGTTAACCGTAATTCGCTATTGGCTAGTAGTACTTCAAAATCTCCTAATTTTTCAAGTTTTTTTTTCAAAATACGTCTTATACATGCAATTTCAGGAAAAATATTCACCACAAAAGTTGTAGATCTTGACAATATCTACAACTTTCGTGTTGAACAATTTTCCTGAAATTGCATGTACAATGCGTATTTCTGAAAGGGGTAAAATCTGAGCATATTTCGAAAGTACGTCTTGTACGTGCATTTTTAGGAAAAGTAATCAGCACGAAAGTTGTAGATCTCGACGAGATCTACAACTTTCGTGTTGAGCACTTTTCCTAATATTCCATGTACAATGCGTATTTCGAAAAAGCGCGAAAAATTATGAGATTTTGGGGTGCGACTAGCCAATAACGGATTGCGGTTAACAATCGCCTTTTATCTCAAAATATATACATATGAGTACTTAAAATAATCATATAAATATATTGATTAATATTTCATTATTTTTTTAAAAAAATAATAATAAATAAATTCTTTTTTTTTGAAAAAAAAAATATCCCCACTCAACATGCTTCATATATGTCTATTACACTTTTGTTTCATGCGGTTGTAATCGCTTGACCAGTAAAAATAAGTCACCTCAAACGGAGCCTAAAACTCCTTAATTAGGTTAGGTCGAGCGATCACTGATGATGGTTCAAAACCTCCGCGTTTATGACCTCCACCACCATGTAAGACGAAGGCCCTGTTTGGTAAAGCGGCAGGGGTGCTGCACACTGCTGCGGCAGAGAAATCAGCGCCAAATAGTTTTAAAGCAGCGGCAGTGGGACAACGTTTCGTCAAAAGCAGCGGCAATCCTGATTTCCGCAAGTTCTTCCAGATTTTTTCTCCGGAGCCCTAGCCGCATTCTTCTTCGTTGTTCTCAGCCGCTTGTCGGCCAACGCCGGTGTCGTTATCCGCCTCTCTTCTCCTCTGTTAGGTATGTTTGATTATTCCGCTCGATTTCCGCCGTTCTCGTCCGCTCACGGCCAACGCTGAGATTTTTTCTGCCGTTATTGGGTTGATTTTTCCGCTCTATCGTCGCCGATCTCTCCTCCTAATTCTTCCTCCACACTCTTGCAGTCCTCTACCGATGCAGATCTCACCTCCAGGGACGCCGCCAATTTGGCCTATTTTGAACTCTTGCAATGTTTTGTAATTTTAACTTTTGTTGTATATGTTAATTTGAACTCTAGCATTGTTGTTTATGTTTACCAATTTGGAATCATGTTATGCATCCCTTCATTTAAATATTCTTGTTATTAGGTATTTTCACGTTGAAAGAGCAGAACAATGATTATGATGTTATGTTTAGTGACGAACAGATCATGTTAATTCCCTAAAATAACCAGAAACAAAGGTTTATTATTTACCAAAACCTCGTTGTGGAGGGCGCTTTGATAATAAGCAAATACATACTCCAATCTTCTACTAAAATACCTTGCATTAACTCAAAACAAATTGAAGTGAAATGGATGACAGAATTATTAGTAGTTTAATTTTCATTCATGTTTTGTTCTGCACAACTGTTTCACACAGCACTGCAAATACAGTTTTTCAAACAGTTTCATGAACTTTTTCACCACTGCAAAACAGCAGATTCCCGCACCACTATTTTTACCACTACTTCCTGCACAGCCACAACTTAGGCTCCGTTTGAAGGGACTTATTTTCACCGGTCAAACGGTCATGACCGCATGAACCCGGACTTAGTCAAACAGATCTGAAGACTCCATTTGACACGGTGGTGGCAGCCAGAGTTAAACCATCTTTTATGTTCAAAAAAAACATCTGTTTGAACATAAAAAATGAATGAAGTTCTTTTCATGAGCATTTCACCTATATTCCAAAACTAATTAATGATGATGCACAGTTCTACTGAAACCTCTGCCATATTCTCAATATTGCTGTAGTTCCTACCATTTTCTCAACATAATCATATGGACAAGAATTGATTTAAAAATATGTTGAGATTTTATTTTTAAATGCTATGTATTTTCTAAGAAAATACAAAATTTGGAAAGATATTTATACATAATATGTGGTGGCATTAAAATAAATAAATTTGATTATTATTTTTTTTAAAAAAAATCCTAACCACTTGCACAAAAGAAGAAAGGACAGTATGGCTCACTATGACAGATAATGAAATGCTAAAGCCCGCTGCAAGCCAAGAACTACCGAACACCAATTATTAATCAGATTTACACATTTGGGGGACTTATTTTCACCGGTCAAACGGTCGTCATCACATGAAACAGATCTTAATTAAGGTCCGGTGGGTCGGGGGGAGGTAAAGTGCAGGAAATCGGACGGACGTGATCCGCTGCACTTTACCGTAAAATGCGATCTAATGGATGTGAGTGCGCTGAGATGCGTGCACATCTCAACGCACATATCTCAAAGCAGTGCGCGAGAGATCAAAACATGCACACGTCTCCGCACGAGTTGAGATGTACTCGCACCCGTCAGATCTCGCGCACTGCATGGTGCAGTGCATTTCCTGCACTGCACCACCTCCGGACCCACGTTCTGGAACGTGCGGTCGTAACCGCTTGATCGGTAAAAATAAGTCCCCCAAACGGAGCCTTAATTCATAATTTCCATACAACGAGAATGGCAGGAAATGGCGAACCGCCCCAATTAGAGCTGCGTTTGAAAGTGATTAATGGGAAGCTGCTAGCGGCCGTGCAAATCTGGAGGAGAAGGTGTAGTAGAAACGCGACGAATCCTCGTCGAGCGCACATCCGCCGTCGAAATTCCGTGAGTAGCTCAGTGGGTCGTACTGGCACTGGAAAGAAGCGCCGCCGCCTGAAGCAAGGCTGCCTCCGGCGGCCGCGCAGAGTAACTTGGTCTGTTTCTTCAGCTTCCTCACAAGCCGCCGCCCAATGCCTCCGCAACCGGAGAGGCATTGCCGGCTGGAGGCAGCGGAGAAATCGCCTCGGCCTGCAGGGGCGGCGGAGGCGGCGCCGCCCTGAGTGATGTCGGCGGCGGCCGGGGAAACGTGCTTCTGGCAACGGAAGAGGGGGAGCTGAGTCATGTCTGTCTCCGCCGTTGTTCAAGTGAGAGTGAAGACTGAAAAGTGGAGTTCGAAAAGCTTTTAAATGACGCAGCGGTGAGGGGATCGGATGCCAAACGCGTTTCCCCGCAGGACGGAACTACACATATCTAAATTTCACCTAAAAGCCATAAAAAGTGGGACCCATACATAATACAATATATTATTTGGCCTTTTTTCACACCTCTAAAACACACAAAAAGCAGGAATTGGATTATTTTATTATATGTGGGGCCCACTTTTTGTGGTATTTAGGTGAAATTTAGGTGTACATAGAATTATCCTTCACCGCAGTAGATGACGTGGCAACTTTTCCGATGAGGACGGAGGGTTGATGACGATCCATCCAACCTGTGGGTGCGATCAGTAAGGATTGGTAAAGCGGAGCTGCAACGGTCGAATCAGATCGTAGAACGGGAAATTGTATAAATAATTAATTAATAATTATAATTAATTATAATGGTGTATTTTGTTTCGGTACGTTGTCTCCTAACAATAATTACGCGATCCTGATATTCCTCTGTAATATTCACATATTTAAAGTCATTTTCAGCTATACGTAGTTTAAGAATAAATGCAGGTCAAATTAAAAAATTATAAGAAATGATGAAATGCCTGTCCTGCACATAACTATTATAAAATTATGTGACATGCACATAGCCGAAGTGAGCATGCATATAATAATTGTCTAATTATAAAAGCCTAATTATAAAAGCCTGGAGTGAGTTGGCTCGGAGATTGCTACAAAATTGGAAATATTTCTAGCTTGTGTGTTCCTTGAGCACTTTGTTGTGATTTTTGTGGTTAAACGAGCAAATGAACATGTAGGTTAATAATCATTTGATAGTTGATATTATGATGTTCTATGATTGTGAGATAACGAGTTGCGTGATTCTATGAAAATTTGAAATGTGGATCTCACTTAGCACAAAAAACATGACCTTATTTTTTCAACTTCACAAATTTAATTATATTTTTGTGTTGAGTGGGACCCTAAATGGATCCGGATCCGCTGGAGTTCCTCCGGGAACTCCAGGGAGTGGAGTTCTTATTTTGCGAGTAAATGGAGCGGAATCACAAAAAATGGTTAACATGAAAGTTGTAGATATCCCCGAGACAAATAACTTTCATGTTGAACAGTTTTTGATTTGAAGTCGTTTGGACCCCGATTTGAGATCCGGACCCTAAATGGATGCCCAATCAAGAGAACTCATCAATCAAAATAAAAGCTTTGACATGACATGGAATCATTTCAGTATAGAAAATAGAAATACTATTTCAATTATTAAGTCTACTTGTTAATATTATATTGGATGGATCTCACAATCATATGAATGACACGTGGCATATAGATTCACACAAAAATTCTTGTATCAAACTTATCCAAATATCATCGTGATTTATACATTATCAAACCTTGCTTTTCGCAAGCATAATTTTTAAGTATGAGATCAAATTATAGATATATTTTCACAAAATAATGTTCATTGTATAAAAAATAAATCATAAGAGCATATTTTATCTAGTACCATAAAAATTAAAGCCTTACATGTTTCTAATAATCTTTCTAGAATCATAACATTTTAGCCAACAAAATCAAGCCACTTTTTTATTAATCTCTTTGTTTAATATGAACGAGGCTTAACTTTTTCCTCTCATGACGTCACGCCGTCACGCTGTCACGTGACACCACCCCCCTCCCAATGCCGCCTCTTTGCAGTCAAACCACATGTCAGAATTCTCTACTTAAAAATTAAAGGAATTCAACCGACCCTGGATCTATAAAACTATATATTTAAGGGCATTGTTATATCTAAATCGTGTTTGACTATATACAAACTCAAAATTTAGTTTTTTTTCATATTTTTTTTCTTACTATATACAAACCCAATTAATACCTCTTCCCCCCAAAAAGAATCACTTTCCTCCATTTTTTTGAATACTGTCATAGCCGTTCTTGTCTCCCCTCCCGTGCGATAAACACTACTCCCCCGATCCTGTTTCCAGTGTCTTGCGACGACCAATATCCCCTAATAAATCGTCGCGAGCACTCAAGTGGCATTCTTCAAGGTCGGCGAACCTCCCATGTCCGGTGATGGATCCAAAAATAGGATTTCAAATGATTGTGATCTGAATCTTTCCTTTCAAAATGAGGTATTTAAAACCCTAACCATCGATTTTTTTCCTCCCGCTGCTTATTCATATTTTGTCGGCGAACATTTGTTTCCTTCTTTAAGATCGATTTAGAGCCTGTGTTGGGTCTGATTTGTAGGATTTTTCTTCTCAGAATGGGTCGGACCTTTGTATAAAGGCTGGAAATCATTCTTGCATATCTTCAATTTAGGGTCATATAATTTTTTCATGTAAAATTTATACCGGTTGAATAAAACGAAAGATTAGTGTTTGCTAATATAATAAGTTTTACATGTTCTTGTAACATAATAGTAGTTGATTGTTTATAAGAAAATTAAGTTTCATTTTTTTTTAAAATTTTTACATTGGTCTGCATATAACAATTTGGTCTACATATAACCGGTTTTGAATTAATGTGGTTTGTATATAACAATGGTTTGTATATAGCCAAACACTGTCTATATATAACAATGCCCATATTTAATAATATTAATAATAAATATATAATTAAGAAAGCATCTAATTTTTCTAAAATTTCATTTAATTAAAATAGATCTCTTGGCATGACCCATATTTTATAAAGGTTTGATATGCACATAACCGGCCGGAGGCCGTCCCCGGCCGCCGACTAGAGGGAGTGGCGTAAAGCTCTCTTATCAAGGTCATGAGTTCGATCCCCAGTGGTAACAACCCGCCATGCTGATAAATAGGCCGGACAGGGGTTGGGGTGCATGACCTGCATGCTTGAATGTGATAGGCTGACTACCAGCAGTGGGCCCGGGTCTGGACTCTGGTAGGTCGGCGGTTCCAGATGGGTCCCATGTTGATGGGCCTGGACCGTTATACGTCGGTCGCCCGAACCGCCCCTCTCTCGGCAATGACGGAGCCAGAAAATAATGTCAGGGTGGGCAGACTCATTTCATGATGTAGTTAAAAAAACTAACTTAAATTATTCAAATAACTGTATTAATACAAGAAAAATAACATATGAATATTTAAGAATATTTCAACTAAATTAAAATTAAAAACACATAACATTACCTTTCATAGTTGACCACGTCGACTTTTCATATTTTGAAAGCGTTTGATGACAGTCTCATTATCAATACTTTTGAATATATCTCTTTCAATATATGTAACCAAACAATCATTCATCATTGAGTCTCCTATCCGATTACGCAGACGGTTTTTCACGATATTCATTGCAGAAAATGACCTCTCAACTGTAGCTGTTGCAACTGGTAAAACCAATGATAATTTCAGGAGCAAATAAACCAAGGGATATAAAATATCCTTCTTTTTCTCAATCATCTTTACTGCAAGATCACCAATTACATTTACTTGTGCAAAATCACTATCAGCCCGAATATCATAAACATAAGTTTCCAACTGACAATTCAGTTCCATAATATCAAATTTGAAAATTCAAATGGATAAAACTCAGTAAGTCGTCTTAATATTTGCTTATCAAATGCAGAAAATGAATTATTTGGACTCAAACATGCAATACAAAGAAGTGGTTTTGTATTTCTCTCCGTAAATCGGGTATTCAATTCTTGAAGCTGCATATCTATCACATTGTAAAATATCTCAACTCGATAATGATGTAAATTTGTCATTTCTTGAACTCTTCTTCTTGATCGGCCTCTTGCAACATATAAAATATTCATATCTGGAATACTAATTTTGTAATTATTATAGAATAAAGAAACTTCATCAAATAATTCTGTCCAACCTTTATCTCGTTTATCCTGTAACCTTTGTTTAGAAATTTGCACTAAATGCATGACATTACAAATATCTTGGTCTTTACGTTGTAATGCCTGTGATAGAGTATTTGTTATTCTCATTATATCTCTCATCAAAAATAAAATAATTATGAAATCAAATGATTGTAGTGAATCTAGTAATGAAAATGTCGTTGCTTTATGATCAGAACTTGAATGTGGATCTTTTTCAACAATCTCGAGAACATCGATAATGGAGGAAAACATTACAATTATGTTAAGCAATGAACCATAATGTGATCCCCACCTAGTATCACCTGATCTTTTTAAAGCCCTTTCTTGGTTTAAACCAGTACCACTTAAAAGTTCACCTTTTTGCAAACCTTCAACAATCTTTACAAATTGAGACTCGCGTAAAAGTTCTTGACGCTTACATGAGACATTGATTATATTGGTCAAAGTGACAGCCAATTTAAAAAGCCAAACAACTTGAACATGAGTTTTTGCAACTGCTACTAATGATAATTGAAGTTGATGTGCAAAACAATAAACATAAAATGCAGATGTGTTCTCTTTCATAATTAGAGCTTTAAGTCCATTAAACTCCCCTCGCATATTACTTGCATCATCATATCCTTGTCCTCGTAATTTTGAAATGCTGAATCCATGATATAAAAAGAATTCTTCTAATGCTGCTTTAAAAGAATGAGCTGATGTATCCATTACATGCATAATTCCAAGAAAGCGTTCAATTACCTGCCCTTCACTGTTAACATAGCGCAAAGCAATAGTCATTTGCTCTTTAGTAGATATATCTCGTGACTCATCTATCAGTATAGAAAAAAAGCATCTCTAATATCCATTTTAATACAATTTATTGTCTCAACTGCCATTGCATTGATAATATCTTTTTGAATTTCCGGAGCAGTTAACTTGTTATTTTCTGGCACATTATGCAAAATCACTTTTTTCACCTCTTCATTATGATCTCCAAGAAATCTTAAAAGCTCGAGAAAATTTCCTCGATTTGTTGAAGAATCTGATTCATCATTACCACGTAATGCTAAGCCCTATTGTATTAAAAATCGAAAGCAATCAACTGATGCAGTTAGACGTGTTTTATGCTCTTGTCTAGCGAGATCCGATTGTTTAAGAAACTGGACCTCAATATGCTGACCTGATTTCATTAAGTTAGTACACATCACTGCAGCCTGATTGTGAATACTATTGGGACTCCCAACATGTTCTCGAAATCAACTTAAACCATCTTTCCAATTTCTAAAGCCGTCAACAGTAAATGAATCTCCCCCTAATTATTGTCCCATTTTAGGCTTAAAAAGATAACAAAATATACAAAATGCCGCGTTTTTTGCTATGTTATATTCCAACCAAGAAGGAAATTGCTCAAACCATGCATAATTGAATCTTCTAGGTGTATTCCCAAACATTGTCTGTGGAAATTGATGATGTCGTGGTTGACATGGCCCTTTCAATAGATATTTTCTTCTAATTTCATCTCTATCATTAACATTATAATCTGATAATCTAACTCGTAACCCTGGATCGACTATTATGTTGTCCAGATTAGTTTCAATCAGACCCCTCTTTGAATTTGATTCCAAATCATCTTGACAAATTCGTTTTTTCTTAAAAGCTGATTCAGAAATTGGAAGTTTCTTAAAAAACTTATCCATCTTTGTAATTAAAAAACCCCTTTCAGTGTGCTCGTTGTGATCAGATTCCCTATACAATGACCATAGCCCATAACAATTAGCTCAAATGTCTACACAACAAAAATGATGGGCAAGAGAGAAACACTTGCCCAAACGAAGCTTCGCTAAGCCTCTTTAGATCTCCCAATGGTCATAAAACCAATGTTCGATCAAGCGAAAGAGACTCACACGATCCGAACGAGTGATGTTGTACCAAAAGAGAACCACCCAAAACAAACATTTCGCAAGGGGGTGGTCTCTCCCAACAAAGAACAACGAGGTTCACCAAGCATTCTCGAGCGTATTTTTTTAAAGCAAAAAATTACCACCACAGAAAATCAACACAAACATAGACAAATTGCACAAGAGGAAAGTGAAGGAACGTCGTTACCTCAACCAAGAGATTATGGCCGTCGCACAACAATCAAAGAAATTTCTTCTGCAGAAAGATCTGGACCGTTCGTCAGCTACAATTTCACTCCAATTTCTCCTGCAGAAAATCAGGGGAAAGTGACCTTGAGCAATCTGGACTGATTTCTGGACTGAATTTCAGTCCAGAAATGTGTAATTTCACTCAAATCCTAGCTGTTAGTTTGAAAGAGCAATTTCTGGACTGAATTTCAGTCCAGAAATCTGAATTCTGGACTGAAATTCCAGTCCAGAAATTTGAATTCTGGACTGAAAATTTTAGTACAAAAATCTGATTTCTGGACTGAAAATTTTTTTCAGTCCAGAAATCAAATTTCTGGACTAGAATTTTCAGTCCAGAATTCAGATTTCTGGACTGAAATTTCAGTCCAGAAATCAGTCCAGATTTCTGGACTGAAATTTCAGTCCAGAAATCAGATTTATGGATTGAGTTTCATTCCAGAAATCATATTTCTGGACTGAATTTCAGTCCAAAAATGTGTAATTTCTGGACTGAAGAAGAAGAGGATCGTGAAGAAGAAGAAGATCGTGAAGAAGAAGAAGAAGATCGACGATCCCAGTTCGACGAAGATCGTCGAACGGAGATCGATGATCTCCGGTTGCCTGTGATCGACGAAAATCGTCGATCTGAGTTCGACGACAATCGTCGAACTGGGATCGACGATCTCCGGTTGTCTGAGTTCGACGATCTTCGTCGAACTCAGATCGACGGTTTTCGTCAATCTGAGTCAGATCGACGATTTTCGTCGATTACAGGCAACCGAAGATTGTCGATGAAGAAGAAGAAGAAGATACCGCACGGGAATGACAGAGGGTGAATGGGGGGGGGGGGCACCGGTCGGGAGCAGCAAGGGAATGGCGATTGGCGATTGGCGATCTGCGCCTGGCACGAGACGAGCTACGACACGGGAACGGCGGAGGGTGAATGGTGGAGCACCGGTCGGGAGCAGCTAGGGCACGGGAATGGAGGAGGGTGAAAATCGCGATTAAAAAATTTAATGCGCACCATAATCTATGGAACATTTCCCAAAATTCAGGGTGGGCAGCTGCCCACCCTGGACTATACTTAGATCCGCCCCTGGGGCCCACTCGCGCAGCCCAGGGGGATGCCTCCTGGGCCGTCCCCTTCCACAGTCGCCCCCGCGGCAGCCCGGGCGGCCCCCTCCCTCGGCCGCAGGCCGCCCCCTCCCTCGGTCGCCCGGGCCGCCCCATCCCTCGGCCGCTGGCGCGCGGCCAAAGGGAGCGGCCGGGGGCCCTCCCCGGCCGCCGTCGGCCGTCCTCCCCTCGTCGGCGAATTTGGTGGCGACTTCACTAACCGCCCGTGGAGTCCCGCTCCCGTCGTCCGATCAATGGGGGCGCTCCTGGCCGTCCGATCCACGCTTAACCATCCACTAACCACCAGGTTAGTGAGAGAAATTTAATTAATAATTTGTAATTTATTTAAATTGTCTCCAAATAGCGAAATACACTCATTTAAATTATACAAAAAATAATCACGATGGTGGTTATGGTGTGCGGATAGCCGCGTAACCACCATAACCACCACCCGGAGCCTATAAAAGGGGGCTCATGCATCCTCATTTCTTACCTTTTTTTCTCCGAGTCTTCTTCTTTCTCAGGTCGAAGCTCTGCGGAATTCCTCATACGACCGGGAGATCGGATTAGACAGCAACAAGATTCTTAAAATCTTGTTTAATTTTTAAATAAGTTCGCTTGCCATTTTGTTATTTTATTAACGAATTTTGTACTGTTAATGATGACGAGGCCCTCATGTGACGATTATGTCAATATTGTTGTAAAATCCGGTACAAAACGCAGTCACAACTATAAAATATTGCAGGTTAACAAGAACACAAAATAGCCACACAATTTATATAATGAAAATATAAATTCAAATACAAGGAAAAATAAGGGAAAAATGACCGTCCGGTGAATACGGCGAGGGTGCACCGAATACGCACAATCCGCGGCGAGAATCTGAGATCTGGACTACACTCCGCCTTGCGGACGCACAAGGTTCACTGAACCTTCAACGTCGAAGTCTGACGTTCAACCGCACCACCACCGAAGAACAACGCCGCCACCGGAGAACGCCACCGTCGGAGAGAAACCTCCGTCGAGGCTAACTGCACACGCGCACGCCGTCGACACCACGCCTCTCAACTCCAAAGAACGTCCACTGCAACGCCAGCGACAACCTCTAACAAGCCCGGCGGCAACTCTCTCTCTCAACGCCGGCGACTACCTCCTCCAAGACCGACGACAACACCCAAGGCCAACGGCCTCTCCGAGTGCACGAGAGAGAGAGAGAGAGAGAGAGAGAGAGAGGAGAGAGGGGTGGACTTCTCTCACAGGCGTCACTTCCTCCAACAAAGCTACAAGCGGGCTGCCCCTCCAAATGCTACAGGGTGGTTCTAATTCCTCCACGGGCTGTGCAATTGGTTATAGGCCGGTTCTTCCTTTTTATTTATTTCAAGAAATAATGATAACCATTATCTCTTACCAAGGAAGGGATATGCAAACAAGGAAAGCAAAAAACATTGCCTATTTTTTTCTTTCCTAATTTATAGTGACATGCATTTTGGAAAAATAAAATTCCAAAATCAAATCCGGGCTGAACCGGATCCGAGCCAAAGCAACAATTACCACCTTGGTTCGGGATCCAGAGCTACCACCTGCACAAAGTACTATCTTCACCAGGCATCAACTGCGTGAAGCAACATTGCACGTAGCACGTTCTGCACGAAGCACCAGTCTGCACGAAGCACCACCTTAAGAACCTGAGGCGTCAGCCGACCTGCTCCAATCGACTCATCCCTGCTCGGGCTCAACCTCTGAATGTCGACGCAACTGGATCGCTGAATCTAACTCGCCTAGTCAGACTACCAGAAGGGCGACCCCCTGCACCACCTCGATCATCAACTCTGTCAGCCGCAGAAATCATTGGCGCACCACCTCGCATCGTGGTCCCCATCAGCCGGTAAAGACTACCGCATTGCATAGCTCTCATGAGCACGGTACGCCCACGTGTCACCGTCAGAACTCCACCTCTCGCCGCAAAACTACATCCTCTGGAGCCTAGTCTGCCTAGCGATATCAAATTCCTGCGCAGCTTGGGTACTATGTGTACCCACTCAAGCCTACACACTGCTCCATCATGCATCCTGATGTCCACTATCCCTGTCCCCGTGACCTTACATGCTGAGACGTCACCCAGAAAGAACGACCCAGTCGTCACCTCCAGTGAACTGAACAATCCCTACATCCGAGCAAATGTGTTGCGAAATACCAGAATCCAATACCCAGCTATCAGAATCACATGGACTCTCAGTAATGAGGAAAGACAAATCACTATCATCTGTCGTAGCTACTGCCGCCTTGCCCGCACCCTGGACGTCCCCAGAAATCTGCACACGTTGCGGACAATTTCTCCTGATATGGCCACTCTGCCTGTAATGGTAGCACGTCACTGCCTTTGTCGATTCGAATCTGGCCCGTGCACTTCCAAATCCCTTCTCGAACTGCCTCCCTCGTCGTCCTCCTACTGCCAAAGCATGCTCACCCTCAGGAGCGGGGTCCGACAGCATCTGACTGGACAGTAACGCAGACGTGATCTGCTCCACGTCTACTGTATCCTTCCCTTACAGCAGGGTGGTCTGCATGTGCTTATATGACGCTGGGAGCGAGGTAAGAAGCAATAAGGCCTTGTCTTCTTCCTCCACCTTCACACCAACCACATGCAGTTGACTCAGAAGTCCATTGAACACGTTGAAGTGTTCTTGCTGGTTACCACCTTCCTGCATCTTCAGGTTGTACAATCTCTGCTTCAGTAACAGCCTCATGGTCAATGACTTGCTCATGTAAAGTCCCTCCAGCTCCTCCCATAGCGTGCCGGCGGATTCTTCAATACCGATGTTGAATAGCACCTTGTCGTCGACGCACATTCTGGTAGCGCTAGTGGCGCGCTCATCTATCTCTATCCACTCAGAATCCTTCACCGGAGCGGGCAAAGTATCACGCCCCCGCAGAACTTGGATCAATCCCTGCTCAAACAGCATATCCTTGACCCGAATCTGTCATAGGCGAAATTTCCCGCTGCCGTCAAATTTATCCACCGAATACCTGGCCAACACGGTGTTCTTCGCTGCCATAGCTGCCTGCAGTACCGCTAGATGATCTGATTAATTCACGAATCAGATCTGTGAAGATAGGGTGCGGACCGATGTCGTCACCTATCGTTGACCCAAACCTAAAATCGGAATGTCCAATCAGTCACCTACACGGAACCTGTCTCTGATACCACTTGTTGTAAAATCCGGTACAAAACGCAGTCACAGATATAAAATATTGCAGGTTAACAAGAACACAAAATAGCCACACAATTTATATAATGAAAATATAAATTCAAATACAAGGAAAAATAAGAGAAAAATGACCGTCCGGTGAATACGCCGAGGGTGCACCGAACACGCACAATCCGCGGCGAGAATCCGAGATCTGAACTGCAATCCGCCTTGCGGACGCATAAGGTTCACCGAAACTTCAACGTCGAAGTCTGACGTTCAACCGCACCACCACCGGAGAACAACGCCGCCACCGGAGAGAAACCTCTGTCGAGGCTAACCGCACACGCACACGCCGTCGACACCACGCCTCTCAACTCCAAAGAACGTCCACTGTAACGCTGGCGACAACATCTAACAAGCCCGACGACAACTCCCTCTCTCAACGCCGGCGACTACCTCCTCCAAGACTGACGACAACACCCAAGGCCAACGGCCTCTCCGAGTGCACGAGCGAGAGAGAGAGAGAGAGAGAGAGAGAGAGAGAGAGAGAGAGAGAGAGAGAGAGAGAGGAGAGAGAGGGATGGACTACTCTCACAGGCGGCACTTCCACCAACAAGGCTACAGGCGGGCTGCTCCTCCTCCAAATGCTACAGGGCGGTTCTAATTCCTCCACGGGCTGTGCAATTGGTTATAGGCCGGTTCTTCCTTTTTATTAATTTCAAGAAATAATGAAAACCATTATCTCTTACCAAGGAAGGAATATGCAAACAAGGAAAGCAAAAAACATTGCCTATTTTTTCTTTCCTAATTTATGGTGACATGCATTTTGGAAAAATAAAATTCCAAAATCAAACTCGGGCTGAACCGGATCCGAGCCAAACTAACAAATATTAACTATATTTATTATTAAAATATATATTAATTATTGATGGGGTCCCTCGTGTGAGCGCCCCTAGCACGTGCCGACGGCCGCCATCATCTCCCGATGACGCACACCAATCTGTCTGTGCTGCCCAAACCGTCCGTGGGGCATGTTCAATATTTCATTAAAATTGATGATACAGGTGACTGAAACGGCCACCAAGTCTACAATTGAAGACAAGCAACTCCAGACCAGAGAGAGCTCTGAGGTTTTCCGGCAAAAACATGAGACTTAAATAGTTTCTCCGCTCGGAACTCGCTCCTCTCCCTCTCTAGTCCGCCCAAAGCTCGACTCTCACTTGAACGCTTTTGTTAGCGTCCAAGCGGGAGAGAAGACATCAAAGTGCGCTCTCGTGGACGCTCTTCACCCAGCTTCACGTGTTAGATATTTTCTATTTGGCAGACTCAATTCATCGAGACTTCCCAATAAAGTCGTACGCAAAAGTCAGAGTCTATTCATACTCCTACGAATGCGATTTAATTCAGTGCGAGAATGGTCTAAGCCCGTGATAGGTGGTGGACCCGACCGTCCAATCGACTCATCCCTGCTCGGGCTCAACCTCTGAATGTCGACGCAACTGGATCGCTGAATCTAACTCGCCTAGTCAGACTACCAGAAGGGTGAACCCCTGCACCACCTCGACCATCAACTCTGTCCGCCGCAGAAATCATTGGCGCACCACCTCGCATCGTGGTCCCCATCATTCGGTAAAGACTACCACATTGCATAGCTCTCATGAGCACGGTACGCCCACGCGTCACCGTCAAAACTCCACCTCTCGCCGCAAAACTGCATCCTCTGTAGCCTAGTCTGCCTAGCGATATCAAATTCCTGCGCAGCTTGGGTACTTGGTATACCCACTCAAGCCTACGCACTGCTCCATCATGCATCCTGATGTCCACTATCCCTATCCCCGTGACCTCACATGCTGAGCCATCACCTAGAAAGAACGACCCAGTCGTCACCTCCAGTGAACTGAACATCCCTACATCCGAGCAAATGTGTTTCGAAGCACCAGAATCCAATACCCAGCTATCAGAATCACATGGACTCTCAGTGATGAGGAGAGACACATCACTATCATCTGTCGTAGCTACCGCCGCCTTGCCCGCACCCTGGACGTCCCCAGAAATCTGCACACGTTGCGGACAATTTCTCCTGATATGGCCACCATGCCTGCAATGGTAGCACGTCACTGCCTTTGTCGATGCGAATCTGGCCCGTGCACTTCCAAATCCCTTCTCGAACTGCCTCCCTCGTCGTCCTCCTACTGCCAAAGCATGCTCACCCTCAGGAGCGGAGTCCGACAACATCTGACTGGACAGTAACGCAGACGTGATCTGCTCCACATCTATTGTATCCTTCCCTTACAGCAGGGTGGTCTGCATGTGCTTATATGACGCCGGGAGCGAGGTAAGAAGCAATAAGGCCTTCTCTTCTTCCTCCACCTTCACACCGGCCAACCACATGCAGTTGACTCAGAAGTCCATTGAACACGTTGAAGTGTTCCTGCTGGTTACCACCTTCCTGCATCTTCAGGTTGTACAATCTCTGCTTCAGTAACAGCCTCGTGGTCAATGACTTGCTCATGTAAAGTCCCTCCAGCTTCTCCCATAGCGTGCCGGCGGATTCTTCAATACCGATGTTGAATAGCACCTTGTCGTCGACTCACATTTTGGTAGCGCTAGTGGCACGCTCATCTATCTCTGTCCACTCAGAATCCTTCACCGAAGCGGGCAAAGTATCACGCCCCCGCAGAACTTGGATCAATCTCTGCTCAACCAGCATATCCTTGACCCGAATCTGCCATAGGCGAAAGTTCCCGCTGCCGTCAAATTTATCCATCGAATACCTGGCCAACACGGTGTTTTTCGCTGCCATAGCTTCCTGCAGTACCGCTAAATGATCTGATTAATTCACGAATCAGATCTGGGAAGATAGGGTGCGGACCGATGTCGTCACCTACCGTTGACTCAAGCCTAAAATCGGAATATCCAATCAGTCACCTACACGAAACCTGTCTCTGATACCACTTGTTGTAAAATACGGTACAAAACGCAGTCACAGCTATAAAATATTGCAGGTTAACAAGAACACAAAATAGCCACACAATTTATATAATGAAATATAAATTCAAATACAAGGAAAAATAAGAGAAAAATGACCGTCCGGTGAATACGCCGAGGGTGCACCGAACACGCACAATCCGCGGCGAGAATCTGAGATCTGAACTGCAATACGCCTTGCGGACGCATAAGGTTCACCGAACCTTCAACGTCGAAGTCTGTCGTTCAACCGCACCACCACCGGAGAACAACGCCGCCACCGGAGAACGCCGCCATCGGAGAGAAACCTCTGTCGAGGCTAACCGCACACGCACACGCCGTCGACACCACGCCTCTCAACTCCAAAGAACGTCCACTGTAACGCTGGCGACAACATTTAACAAGCCCGTCGACAACTCCCTCTCTCAACGCCGGCAACTACCTCCTCCAAGACTGACGACAACACCCAAGGCCAACGGCCTCTCCGAGTGCACGAGCGAGAGAGAGAGAGAGAGAGAGAGAGAGAGAGAGAGAGAGAGAGAGAGAGAGAGAGAGAGAGAGAGAGAGAGAGAGGAGAGAGAGGGGTGGACTACTCTCACAGGCGGCACTTCCACCAACAAGGCTACATGCGGGATGCTCCTCCTCCAAATGCTACAGGGCGGTTCTAATTCCTCCACGGGCTGTGCAATTGGTTATAGGCCGGTTCTTCCTTTTTATTAATTTCAAGAAATAATGATAACCATTATCTCTTACCAAGGAAGGGATATGCAAACAAGGAAAGCAAAAAACATTGCCTATTTTTTTCTTTCCTAATTTATGGTGACATGCATTTTGGAAAAATAAAATTCCAAAATCAAACCCGGGCTGAACCGGATCCGAGCCAAACTAACAAATATTAACTATATTTATTATTAAAATATATATTAATTATTGATGGGGTCCCCCGTGTGAGCGCCCCTAGCACGTGCCGACGGCCGCCATCATCTCTCGATGACGCACACCAATCTGTCTGTGCTGCCCAAACCGTCCGTGGGGCATGTTCAATATTTCATTAAAATTGATGATACAGGTGACTGAAAGGGCCACCAAGTCTTCAATTGAAGACAAGCAACTCCAGACCAGCGAGAGCTCTGAGGTTTTCCGGCGAGAACATGAGACTTAAATAGTTTCTCCGCTCGGAACTCGCTCCTCTCCCTCTCTAGTCCGCCCAAAGCTCGACTCTCACTTGAACGCTTTTGTTAGCGTCCAAGCGGGAGAGAAGACATCAAAGTGCGCTATCGTGGACGCTCTTCACCCAGCTTCACGTGTTAGATATTTTCTATTTGGCAGACTCAATTCATCGAGACTTCCCAATAAAGTCGTACGCAAAAGTCAGAGTCTATTCAGACTCCTACGAATGCGATTTAATTCAGTGCGAGAATGGTCTAAGCCCGTGATAGGTGGTGGACCCGACCGTCCAATCGACTCATCCCTGCTCTGGCTCAACCTATGAATGTCGACGCAACTGGATCGCTGAATCTAACTCGCCTAGTCAGACTACCAGAAGGGCGAACCCCTGCACCACCTCGACCATCAACTCTGTCAGCTGCAGAAATCATTGGCGCACCACCTCGCATCGTGGTCCCCATCAGCCGGTAAAGACTACCACATTGCATAGCTCTCATGAGCACGGTACGCCCACGCGTCACCGTCAGAACTCCACCTCTCGCCGCAAAACTGCATCCTCTGGAGCCTAGTCTGCCTAGCGATATCAAATTCCTGCGCAGCTTGGGTACTAGGTGTACCCACTCAAGCCTATGCACTGCTCCATCATGCATCCTGATGTCCACTATCCCTGTCCCCGTGACCTCACATGCTGAGCCGTCACCCAGAAAGAACGACCCAGTCGTCACCTCTAGTGAACTGAACATCCCTACATCCGAGCAAATGTGTTGCGAAGCACCAGAATCCAATACCCAGCTATCAGAATCACATGGACTCTCAGTGATGAGGAAAGACACATCACTATCATCTGTCGTAGCTACCGCCGCCTTGCCCGCATCCTGGACGTCCCCAGAAATCTGCACACGTTGCGGACAATTTCTCCTGATATGGTCACTCTGCCTGCAATGGTAGCACGTCACTGCCTTTGTCGATGCGAATCTGGCCCGTGCACTTCCAAATCCCTTCTCGAACTGCCTCCCTCGTCGTCCTCCTACTGCCAAAGCATGCTCACCCTCAGGAGCGGGGTCCGACAGCATCTGACTGGACAGTAACGCAGACGTGATCTGCTCCACATCTATTGTATCCTTCCCTTACAGCAGGGTGGTCTGCATGTGCTTATATGACGCCGGGAGCGAGGTAAGAAGCAATAAGGCCTTGTCTCATTCCTCCACCTTCACACCAACCACATGCAGTTGACTCAGAAGTCCATTGAACACGTTGAAGTGTTCCTGCTGGTTACCACCTTCCTGCATCTTCAGGTTGTACAATCTCTGCTTCAGTAACAGCCTCGTGGTCAATGAATTGCTCATGTAAAGTCCCTCCAGCTTCTCCCATAGCGTGCCGGCGGATTCTTCAATACCGATGTTGAATAGCACCTTGTCGTCGACGCACATTCTGGTAGCGCTAGTGGCGCGCTCATCTATCTCTGTCCACTCAGAATCCTTCACCGGAGCGGGCAAAGTATCACGCCCCCGCAGAACTTGGATCAATCCCTGCTCAACCAGCATATCCTTGACCCGAATCTGTCATAGGCGAAAGTTCCCGTTGCCGTCAAATTTATCCAACGAATACCTGGCCAACACAGTGTTCTTCGCTGCCATAGCTGTCTGCAGTACCGCTAGATGATCTGATTAATTCACGAATCAGATCTGAGAAGATAGGGTGCAGACCGATGTCGTCACCTACTGTTGACCCAAACCTAAAATCGGAATGTCAAATCAGTCACCTACATGGAACCTGTCTCTGATACCACTTGTTGTAAAATCCGATACAAAACGCAGTCACAGCTATAAAATATTGCAGGTTAACAAGAACACAAAATAGCCACACAATTTATATAATGAAAATATAAATTCAAATACAAGGAAAAATAAGAGAAAAATGACCGTCCGGTGAATACGCCGAGGGTGCACCGAACACGCACAATCCGCGGCGAGAATCCGAGATCTGAACTGCAATCCGCCTTGCGGACGCATAAGGTCCACCGAACCTTCAACGTCGAAGTCTGACGTTCAACCGCACCACCACCGGAGAACAACGCCGCCACCGGAGAACGCCGCCACCGGAGAGAAACCTCTGTCGAGGCTAACCGCACACGCACACGCCGTCGACACCACGCCTCTCAACTCCAAAGAACGTCCACTGTAACGCTGGCGACAACATCTAACAAGCCCGGCGACAACTCCCTCTCTCAACGCCGGCGACTACCTCCTCCAAGACTGACGACAACACCCAAGGCCAACGGCCTCTCCGAGTGCACGAGCGAGAGAGAGAGAGAGAGAGAGAGAGAGAGAGAGAGAGAGAGAGAGCGAGAGAGAGAGAGGAGAGAGAGGGGTGGACTACTCTCACAGGCGGCACTTCCACCAACGAGGCTACAGGCGGGCTGCTCCTCCTCCAAATGCTACAGGGCGGTTCTAATTCCTCCACGGGCTGTGCAATTGGTTATAGGTCGGTTCTTCCTTTTTATTAATTTCAAGAAATAATGATAACCATTATCTCTTACCAAGGAAGGGATATGCAAACAAGGAAAGCAAAAAACATTGCCTATTTTTTTCTTTCCTAATTTATGGTGACATGCATTTTGGAAAAATAAAATTCCAAAATCAAACCCGGGCTGAACCGGATCCGAGCCAAACTAACAAATATTAACTATATTTATTATTAAAAAATATATTAATTATTGATGGGGTCCCCCGTGTGAGCGCCCCTAGCACGTGCCGACGGCCGCCATCATCTCCCGATGACGCACACCAACCTATCTGTGCTGCCCAAACCGTCCGTGGGGCATGTTCAATATTTCATTAAAATTGATGATACAGGTGACTGAAACGGCCACCAAGTCTTCAATTGAAGACAAGCAACTCCAGACCAGAGAGAGCTCTGAGGTTTTCCTGCGAGAACATGAGACTTAAATAGTTTCTCCGCTCGGAACTCGCTCCTCTCCCTCTCTAGTCCGCCCAAAGCTCGGCTCTCACTTGAACGGTTTTGTTAGCGTCCAAGCGGGAGAGAAGACATCAAAGTGCGCACTCGTGGACGCTCTTCAGCCAGCTTCACGTGTTAGATATTTTCTATTTGGCAGACTCAATTCATCGAGACTTCCCAATAAAGTCGTACGCAAAAGTCAGAGTCTATTCAGACTCCTACGAATGCGATTTAATTCAGTGCGAGAATGGTCTAAGCCCGTGATAGGTGGTAGACCCGACCGTCCTGTAATTCCATGTCGCGAGCTTGGTCTCACCCTTGATACGAATTTGACATAATTATGAATTCCAATTTATGACTTTATTCTTGGAGTTTCACATGATAACTTAATTTTATTTGGGACATTAATTAGAATCATTGATTCCATTTTTGTAATTCCAAATGAGGGCTCTGATGGAACATCAATAATATCAGAGCAGCGCAGCGGAATGGATCGATAATATAGGGGAGTTAGAAACGAGTTATACCTCCGGCCATGGGGGGCAAGCAAGAGCAAAAATCTGAAGCAGGGAGCCTCTACAGTGGGAGTTAGCCCTTCTAGATCACATGAGGAGTGATGTCGCCGGAGTCTTCTTCCTGAGATGGTTCACTGGAGGACAACGGGAGAAATCCCGTCGCTGCTGGTTGAAGCGGCTTAGGAAGGGCTCGCTGGAAGTCCGCGTGCTTGAGCAGCGGCGTAGAGATGCTGCAACCGACGGCCGGTGAAGAACTGGAGCGGGAAGCCGCTGCTGGGGAGACGCGGGAAGCGAAGCACCGGGAATACGTCGGATTTGGGGATCGCGATAGGCGGAAGAAACGTATCGCGAAAGAAAACCGTTGTTTCCAATTAGGGCTTCCTGTATTTGGAGTTATGCTCTCCGCTTGAACCGAATGAAGAGAGTGGTGAGTATTAGATGGGTTTTGCTCACCCTTTATACCTAATACCGGGGCCTTAATAAAAAACTGTACGATATGGGCCGTCCATCCTCCCATCTAGAGGATCTTGAGTGAACCTATATCAAATCGAAAACCACGATTGTACAACCCCGTATCCGGTCGAGCGGGATCCTCCCCAAGTGGCGCACTCGGGATATGTTACGAGCGGCAATGTGGTGCTGCCCCGTTCAAAGACGAGCAGCCCCGTTCGTGCGTGCGGAGGTTTTGTGTGCATAGTCTTAAAATTTATATATATATGCATGTGTTTAAGATTATAATATATATATTATGTTATATATATTATATATGGATTATATGATATGAAAGTGAGGGATAGAGGAACAAAGGGGGGGGGGGGGCATCGGGTGGGTGGGCAACAAGAAAGGGGGGATCGGGTTTTTCCCCGGCTAGGGTTTAGCCTGGAGCAGGACAACCCCGCCCCTCCCTCTCTCTCTCGTCGGCTGGAGCAGGACAACCCCGCCCCTCCCTCTCTCTCTCATCGGATGGAGCAGCACCCCACCCCCCCTCTCTCTCTCTCGTCGGCTCGAGCAGAACAACCCCGCCCTCTCTCTCTTTCTCTCTCTCGTCGGCTAGAGCAGAACAACCTCGCCCTCTCCCTCTCTCTTTCGTCGGCTGGAGCAACACCCCGCCCCCTCTCTCTCGGAAGGCGTCCGAGAGCAGCAGTTCTAGTCGTTCCGAGGTTGCCGGTTCGATGTCATCTTCTGACGGTTCAATGTCAACACGCTCCTTGAGATCCACCCAAACGAGGGTAAGATTTGAGCGAGAATATATCTGTTTGAATGCTCGCATCCATTTGTTGTAGCTCGGTACTGATATGTTTTCACGATGTTTGCAGTGGCATGTGAGCTTCCGGAGAAGTCACTTCCTCCGGCGAAGGAAGTCGCCTCCTTCCCGGAGTCCAACCCTCCGCCTGATGTCGGCGAGAAGAAGAAGCTCGCCAAAGGGAAGGCGAAGGTGAAGTCACCGGGCCCTGCGACTAAGAGGGCGAAGGTATCATCGCCTCTGCCTGACAACCAAGAATCCCCGCTGGATGCTCGACCCCCTCACTTCCACCCAAATTTCAACCTTGGGGGAGGGGCGGTGGACGCTTATGGCCGCCCGCTTGTAACTTGGTCGGAAGACGACCACTTAGTGACGCTGAGCACCAACCTCCCCTCCTGGTCGGCGGACTGGGAGGACAAGGGGGAGGCCTTCGCCATCCTCCATTCTATGTACGGTCGGGCCGACACCGAGTCCATGCTGGAGCTCAACCCTGAGGAAATCGCACAGCAAACTGCCTGCTCGCTCGCCCGAGCTATCGAGCTAGGGCATTACTCGGCAAGAAAGCTGTTGGAGACGACCGAGGCCCTGAAGGTCACACCAAGAAGGCCATCGATCTCGGCATGCAATCGGTCCGCTGGAGAGAGTATGAGGTAAGTCACTTCCTGCGCGACGTTGACGACGTTGGACTTGGATTTATTTTGCTGACTTTGCTCTTTGTTGCAGGCTGCTGAGATTGAGGCCGCTAAAAAGCTCTCCGAGTGCGAGGCAAAACTCACCAACTCTCTGGCAGAGCAGGAGGCAGCCCAGATTCGCACTGCCGAGATGGAAACTCGTCTGGCGGCGCTCGAAGGACGCTCGAGTTCTTCAGCTCCCTTGCCAGATGCGTCGCGGCCGGAGGACGACTCGCATTGGGCGGTCAAGAGGTCCTGCGTCCTCTGAAAGAATAGGTCGTCGGTCCGCCGCAAGATAGCGCAAGTGGCGGGGAACATCATGCTCACGCGGCTGAGGATCAGCGGCCAACTCGTCGAGGGGGAGAAGCAGCTCACCGTCGACGAGCTCATCCCCGAACTGCTTACTGAGGAGTCGACCTCATCCGATCGCCTCCCTTCTTCGACATCGGTCTCCAGCAGCATCGACAGCAGTGAAAGCACTGATGGCAAGGAAAGCGATGAAGGCGAAGAGGAAGAGGAGGATGCTGACATCGGATATGACGAATATCGGCCTGATACTGGCGACGATGAGTCCTAGTTGCTCGTTGATTTCTGTCATGCTAGCATGTAACAATGTTAACCAATTTTTGTAACTTGTAAATTTTTGACACACATATTTATACAAGTTTAAGTTACCACATTTTCTATTATTCCTTACTCGCATGTTTGTTGGTTGATGGCGCTCGCTAGGCTCATAGGCTCGGGGAGGATGCGTGATTGTGACGCTTTTACCCGCGCGTTGACGTCAGTCATAGTCGCACAATCATTACTCGCTTGGTCATAGTCGGGCCTACAATTCGAATCCCGTTGCTCGTCTGCGTCCGCGCGTATACTCGCCATAACCTACTCGCACGCTTGCCAAGACATACTCGCATACTGGCCAAGACATACTTGCACCTGCACAATTGCTTATCTTGCCGGAGCTAAACCCAACTGACGAGAGGAATCCCGAACCTGCATGCAATCTCTCCCCAGATGAAATGTTTTACAATCTGAGAAGTCCTCTCCTCTTGGAAATGCTGTCTTACCGGTGGCCTCCACTAGGGGCGATTCTCGGGATATTGGAATCGCTTATCTCCCCCTCTTCTTGCCTGGGCCTCCGCCTGCCTCCTCTCCTCTTGTCTTTGAGGCCTCTCATGCCTCCTCTCCTCGACCCTCCTGGGTTCTTCTCTCGTCCTCCTCTACTCTCTTCTCCTCGGCTCTTCCTTCCTCCTCTCGACCTGCCTCTCTGGCGTCCTCCTAGACTTCGCCCCCGAAGGTCCTGCTCTCCCCCATCCATCGGATCATCTCCGTCCAATCGTGCCAAAAAATCTTTATTTTTTTCTTCTCCTCGAACGAAGGTATTTGCCCTCTCTATCATCTCCTCAAAAGACCTTGGGGGATTAGACTCCATCTCCATGCTGAACAGACCCTGCTTCAACCCGGACTTCAGGGCCACCATCAAAGTGAAGCTGTCCACCTCCTCGACCTCCAAGATCTTTTCCTGAAACCGATCAATGTAATGGCCTAAGCTCTCATGTTGTCCCTAGGTTATCTTGAAGAGAGTTGTTGCCTCCTTCTTATTTTTCTTGGACGTCGCGAACCTCGCCATGAGGCCCCGATGCAGGTCGGAGAAACAATATACGGAACCTGCTGGCAGTTGGTGAAACCAATCTCTGGCATTGCCTTTAAGGGTGATGGAGAAGAATCGGCATTTGAAGGCGTCAGACATGTTGCGGATGGAGACGACGTCTTCAAACCATTGAAGATGTCTGACAGGATCACCCCCTACTAGAGTAGTAGGTGAGAACGGGCTCTCTGAACCCTTCGGGAACGGGGGCGGCGAGGATCTCGTCACAGAAGGGGATCCTCCCTCCCTGGCGGTGGCGAGTTTCATCCTCGCTGGAGACATCATACTAGCTCCAGTGCCGAGTATCTCAGTATCTTGCCGGCAACATTGGATCCCGAAAACGGACACCTTGGCTGCCCGCCGGATGATGTCGCGCCTGCACCAGTCGCTCTTCTCTTGTCCAAGCGGGCTCCTTTCCAGCTCGCCTTGGCGGCGCCTCCTCATCCAGCGGTGTCACGCAACGGGCGGAGGTCGCCGTGACATCGGGGTGATGAGAAAACCTTCGAGGATGGTCTTCTCAATCCTCTTCGTGAACTCCTCGAATGCAGCAACTGTCACGAACTCACCACCTCGTGCGACATCTCCAACTCATACTGAGTTGCCGACCAGCTCTTCATGCTCGCCACCATTGGCCATCTTACTAAACCACTAAACTTTCCTCCTTCGCTGCGATCCACGCTCACCGCACCAAGTGTTGAAGCCAGGAAAATTCCCGGCCTCAGAATTCGGACCAATGCCGCCTAAGGTTACCGGTTCAAGGGGTGAGATCAGACGGCTATGATAACTAGGATGAAGAACTAAGGCAAACAGGACCCCAGATGTTGCGGCAGGAAGGTCCCACCACATACTCGAATGCTCGAAAGGAGCAACCCCTTCTCAACCAGAAATGGCCGAACTGGGTACGAGGGAGACTAGCTGATGATTAAGTCGCAAGGTCGTGATCTGGTCTCTAAGAAAAAGAAATCCAAAGGCTCGGCTAGTATCTTAAAGGGAGAGCTCGCGAGTATCCTGCAGAGGATTTCCAGTCCCTCACCTCGTACCCCTGGGGTCCTATTTATAGGGAAATCCAAGGAGGAGGGGGGGGGGGGGGTCATATTTATACCACACCTCCTAACGACTAGGCGACTTCCACGGGAACTCGCACGGGCTGGGCGAGTATCTCACCTAGTTGCCTACCTGGCGAGTATGCGAGGGGAGCTCGCCATACTCGCCCAGGCCTTCTACGGTCTTGCTCACTAACATTGACTTGTGTCTTTACTTGTTGACCTTGACTCATGCTGACATGGCTGTGGTAGGACCCACCCTCGACGAATACGGGTTGTACATTTACTTTAACAATTCAAAATTACAAAAAAATTAAAAATTAAAAATATATTTATATATATATATAATTTAACAGTACAAAAATTACAAAAACATATTTTATAAAAATAATATAAAACGTAATATATATACATATAATTATATAATAAATATACATATTATTGGGTACATTGGAAAATGTGTACCAGATTTAAAGAATCCTCACCTTACTCAATGATATGCATCAAGGTGTATTTGATGTTGTTTTGAGTTTATATGTGCAGGTTAAGAAAATGCAAGAATGCAGGAAAAAGTTTCTAAATCCATGAGTCGACACCAGAAGAAGCTGTGTCGACACTTATGAAGGCTTGTGTCGACACTGGAGAAAAGTTGCGTCGACACTTGGAGTTAATTGTGTTGACACTTGAAATGGCTGTGTCGACACCTGAATCAACTGTGTCGACACACAGAGGCAGTGTCGACACACAGAGAAGCTTAGTCGACATCAACTGTGTCGACATACAGAGGCAGTGTCGACACACAGATAAAGTTTAGTCGACATCAACTGTATCGACACACAGAGGCAGTGTCGACACACAGAAGCTTAGTCGACATCAACGGTGTCGACACAGAGAGGCAGTGTCGACACACAGAAGACTTTGTCGACATCAACTGTGTCGACACACAGGACTTGTGTCGACACATGGCAGAATCTCAACAAAGTCAATTTGTGTAAAGAAAAGAAGTGACTGTGTCGACGCCACAGAACTAGTGTCGACACAATCTACAGAAGCTGTGTCGACACCACAGAACTAGTATCGACACAATCTACAGAAGTTGTGTCGACATCACCAAGGCTTGTGTCGACACTGAGTCTACTTGTGTCGACACATGATGAAGTTCAGTCTCGACACTTTTGCTGACAGAGACAGAGTTTCAAGAAGTGACTGGATGACTTGACAGTTGTCATTACCAACCGGTCTACTGCAACTGTCAGAGCTGTCAGAAGTTTGTTAGAAACCGGATCAGCCGGTTACCATAGAGGAAGACTATATAAAAGCATTCTCCATCAACAGAAGAAATAACTGATACTGATAGAAGAAAAACACTAACACAGAATAAAGAAGAAGGTGGAGAGAGAGCTCCATCTATTGAAGTGAAGAAAGGGACTTATATCAACAAGTTCCTCAAGTGCAGATTCTGAACCAGTCTGCCAAGAAGGATTCAGATTGAGATCTGAATTTCAAGAAAGAAGCTGATTGAAGATCAACTTCAAAGGAGATCAACCATACTGAGTTCAGATTCAAGAAGCTTTGAAGAAAGCTAAGAGTGGTTGTTCTCTGCCATCAGATTCTTCCAAGAACTGATCAAGAAGCCATCCATACTTTCTCTCTCTACCAGGGTGGTGGTAAAATACATTGTTAAATCTATTTTCTGTATGATCTTTATAAGATCTGAGTTGTAAGCATGTGTTTATAAAGACTGAGTTGTAGGAGATTATTTTCTCTGTGTGGTAGGCCTTGTTGAAGGCTGAGATAGGGCTGTGAGCCTGAGTTATAGGAGATTGTTATCTCTAAGTTGTAGGCCTTGTTGAAGGCTGAGGTAGGGCAGATTGCCTGAGCTGTAGGAGTGTGGACTCATTCTGAGTTGTAGGAGCCTTGTTTGGGTTCTGAGCTGCTGTAAGATCTGAGGATCTGAGCTGAAGAGAAGGAGTTAGGCCGAATCTAGCACACTGCTAGATAGGCGAAGGGGGAAAGTGGATGTACCCAGACCTTGGGGAACTGTTGAGAACCAAGGTCCAGCGGGATTGGGTGTGTGTGGAACCGCATATTTGGGCTTCCCCATCGCGTTCCAGGTCTGGGTGTTGACCCCGGTGGGCCCCCCATGTGGCGGAATATCCCCGCCATCCCGTGGATGGATTAGTCCCACATCGCCTGCAGCGGGTGGTCTTTGGTGTTTATGTACCCACGTCCCCCCTTCCTACTACCTCGGGGTTTTGGGAAGATGTGTGGTGACGGGTGGTTTCCACATGGTATCAGAGGACACGGTCATTTCCTCCTGATTCTGTGCGCTCTCTGCTTCTAGCGGCTTGTTTTCCGCTATCCGCGACCTCTCTCGCGGCTTGCCCTCTCTTCTGTCCGCCGCCCTGTTCGAGCGGCTTGTTTCTGTCTGCTGCCCTGTTCGCGCGGCTTGCTTCTTGGTTCTCTTCTCCTACTGCTATTTGTCGCAGCGACCTGTTTCCTTGTCGCCGCGCTCCTTACTCTTTCTTGCCTCTCCGAATTCCTTGTCTTTGCGGCTTGTGTCTACCCGCTGCGGACTTCTTCTCCCTGTCCGCTTCTGCTTTCCCCATATCCGCTTGTCCCTGTACTCGCGGTTTGCTGCTGTGATCTGCCTGACCGTGCGGGTTGTTCCTTTCTCACCCGCATCTTGGTCGCGGTCACCTGCTCTCTTCTGTTCGCTCGGCCTTTTCAGTCCGCGCGACCTCTTCCCCGCTGTGCCTTTGACCTCTTGCTAGCTGCTACTATTCGCGCTCTACTTGTTGTTGCCTTCTACCCGCTCCTGCTTGCTAGTCGCGCCGGCCTCATCTTTTGCCGTGCGACCTGTTCTCCTCTGTTCGCCCGACTTTTTCAAGCCGTGCGACTTCTTTCCCTCTGATACCATGTTAAAAGTAGCGAATAGAAAAGAACAAACGGATAGACTTTTGAATAATTGAAATTTTATTATCCAAAAAAGGTTCTCAACACACCCCCGCAGCGGGATGACTTTGATACCATGTGGAAACCACCTGTCACCACACATCTTCCCAAAACCCCGAGGTAGTAGGAAGGGGGGACGTGGGTACATAAATACCAAAGACCACCCGCTGCAGGCGATGTGGGACTAATCCATCCACGAGATTGTCTGTCATATGATTGGTTGCACCAGAGTCGATGAGCCATCTTCCGCGAGTAACAACATGAGCACTAACAGAGAACAGCTCGGAGCGATCTTTGAGAAGATATACCCACGTACATCGAGAGAAATCATCAATGAAGGTGACAAAATAGGAACTACCCCGACCGATGGTGAGGTTAGGAGCGGGACCCCATATGTCAGAGTGAACGAGGTCGAACGGACGGGAAGAGCCCCGACTTTGCGTTGGTGGAAAGGATGAGCGGTGATGTTTGCCAAGTTGACATGCATCACAGTTGAGAGGAGGATGATGAGGAGGGAGGTGCGGCAGGAGCTGGCGGAGAATTCGGGGAGGAGCATGTCCAAGGCGAAAATGCCATTGGAGAAGATCTGTAGAGGAGGAGGAGAAGGCGGATAGAGCAGAAACGTTGTCGAGGAAGTAGAGGCCACCACTCTTAGTCCCGGTAGCAATCGTCCGTTGGGAGTCCGGATCCTGAAAAACACAAGAGCTAGGGGTGAATATGACAGAACACCGCAGTTGCTTGCATAAAGAAGTAACCGATAATAAATTGCACGAAAACTTGGGCACATAGAGGGTATCAGCCAGGCAGAGAGATGGAGTGACTTGAACCATGCCCGTCCCATGGACCGGGGAGGGAGATCCATCAGCAACAATGACCGGGGGCAACTGAGCATGTGTGTCAAGAAGAGAGAAACATTGAGGATTGCCTGTCATATGATTGGTTGCACCAGAGTCGATGAGCCATCTTCCGCGAGTAACAACATGAGCACTACCAGAACAGGAACCACTATAAAAACTGTGTGCAATCTGTGATTGTGTGATTTTGTGAATTCTGTGTTGTGTTAGCTGTAGAATTAGCTGTTTCTGATTAATTAACTGAATAGATTTTCTGCATTAGAAGAAAAAGGAATTACACCTATTCACCCCCTCTAGGTGTTTAGGAACTAATTCTTTCACATATAATTATATCTATATATATATATACATATAATTATATTAGAAAAATAGATTATACGTGCATCTTCGCACGGGCTACACTCGTGCTCGATGATCTCGGTCGACCTTCGACCGCAACAGGCGGGCTTCGCCCGCCTGCGCACGGGCTTCGTCCATGCTTGATGCTTCGGGTGGTCTTCGGCGTCGCACCCGCCACTCGCGGCCTCCGGAGTCCGAATCGAAATAATTTTGCTTCGGTTGAGTCATATTTCGGTTGGCCTTTTTCATGCAGAAAACAGACAACCAGAATAAAAGTTATGGTTATACTTATTGAGTCATATTTATTGCGTCATATTTATTAGGTCATATTTATTGAGTCATTTTACTGTGCCATATTTATTACGCCATCTTTATATAACATTAAACAAGCCCAAATGGGTAAACCGATTTGTCAAAAGATATATTTATCAGAGCATTTTTCAAAATAGACAACTAGTTCAAAAGTTTTGGCTTTATTTTTTTATATATATTTATTGAGCTATATTTGTTGCGTCCTATTTATGGAGCCATAATTATTGAGTCATATTTCCTGAGTCATATTTATTAAGACATAATTATTGAGTTATATTTTTTATGTCATTTTCATTAAGAGATATTTAATAAGACATTTTTATTGAGCTATATTTTTTGAGCCAAATTTATTGAGATACACTCACTGTGGCTTATTTATTGAGTAGTATTTATTATTACATATTTATTGAGCGCTAAACGAGCCAGAGCAGGTAAACCTATTCCCCAATGGATATATCATTCAGAGCTCTTTTCAATGAGCTTTTTTGGGCTGAAGTTAGATAACTAGATCAAAAGTTATTGTCATATTTAGTGAGTCATATTTATTACGCCAAATTTATTTTATCATATTTATTAAACTATATTCAAGGAGCATATATTTATTGAGACTTAATTATAGAGTCATATTTCATGTGCCATATTTATAGAGCCATATTTTTTGTGCCATATTTATTAACACATATTTATTGCTCCATATTTATTGTGTCATATTTACTTGAGAAAATGACTGATATCATGGCTCTTCATGTCCGATATGCAATCAAAAAGTTAATGGATAATGAGTTTGAAGATGAGATTGTCGATAGAGTTTTGGGAGGTGCAGGAAATGACATTGAGAAAATGTTTGAGGAGTCCCCATCGACAACTAGGAAGAGGGAACAGTTGAGAAAAAGTATACAAAAGCTGAAAGAATCCAAGGAGGTGGTCGGGAAGATTATTGATAAGGTTAATAGGATTCCTCTGATCGAGTAATATGCTGGTCCTTTTTGTTGTTGTTGTCGTTGTTTGTTTGCTTAGATGTCTATCTGGTTGACTTTTTTTGGCTAATTTGGTGTTGGTTTTACATTTTACTTTATTATCCTATTGAAACAATGGATTATGCTCATTTGGTGTTGGTTCTTTTTCATAATTAGGCTTACTTGAATTTCTTCTAAATCAAGTTTCTGGGATTTCTTGTATGAATACTTGCATTGCCCAAATAATATTGGCATTTTTTCTTGCTTACATTCATACAACCGTTTTCTTTACTTGATATTTTTGCGGACAGAAAACGGACAACCAGAATAAAAGTTATGATAATACTTAGAATGACTAATATCATGACTTTTCATGTCCGATATGCAGTCAAAAAGTTAATGGATAATGAGTTTGAAGATGAGATTGTTGACGGAGTTTTGGGAGGTGCAGAAAATGACATTGAGAAAATATTTGAGGAGTCCCCATCGACAACTAGGAAGAGGGAACGGTTGAGGAAAAGTATACAAAAGCTGAAAGAATCCAAGGAGGTGGTCGGGAAGATTATTGGAAGTGTGTCATTCTTAGTGTTGATGCGCGGAAACGTCGCGGGGCACCAGTCAGCTAACACGGAGGGGGTGTTCGGTCTCACAAGCTAGGAGATGAGGAGAGGAGGGAAGGAAGGAAGCCTCTGAGTGCTCGAGAGTGGAGCAAACGGCTTGTCAAAGAGGGTTGCAGGGATAGAGGAGAGGAGAAGCTTGATCGACAGAGCGGGTTGATCAAGAGAGGAGAAGGAGGTTGATCAGGAGCTGTCGAGCAGACGGCTAATGTGACGGCTGTTCTTGCAGGTTGGTTGCCGAGAAGAACTGAGCAGAGCAGAGAAGAAGCTTGCTGAGCAGAGGGCAAGGAGAAGGGGCCGCTAGCAGCGACAACAACACACTTCGCCCGCCGCGGCCTAAATGTCACTCCTGCGACGGGCTTTCCTTTGACTAATAGCTAGAGATTACAAGCTTACAAGTACACCTTTACAACAAAATTAATAAAGGGGTACAAAGAGAAGCTGGCGGCTAAGGGAGAAGAGATTGCCAGAAAGCAGAGAAGAGAAGCCGCCAGAGACTAAGTAAAAGAGTATGCCGGCTGCTGTAGGACTGGGAAACTGAGTCTGGAGAGTCTGCTGGCAAGCTGCTGGAGAGATGTGGAGGACTGCGCGGACAGGAAATTGAGTACGCAGAGCTTGCTGGTAGGGTGATGACGGACTGCGCAGACTGGAAAACGGAGCCCGCAGGGTCTGCTGGCAGGCTGATGACGGACTGCGCGGACTGGAAAACGGAGTCCGTAGGGTCTGCTGTCAGGCTGATGACGGACTGTGCGGACTGGAAAACGGAGTTCGCAGGGTCTGTTGGCAGGACTTGTCTCCACCTTCTCGATCCTTGAATGAGAGGAACCAGAGGCTATTTATAGGCCCAGGGAAGTTCTTCTAAAAGCGGGGCCCAGTGACGTCAGCATGATGACCTGCGCGGACTCCGCGGACTGGAAATTTGCGTCCGCCACCTTGACCGATGAAGCAATCAGCAGGAGACCCTGGAGAGAATGGAGGCCACCCCTTGCGGGCGACCTGGGCGGACTCCGGGAGGAGTCCGCCCGGCAGGCCGGAGGCCGCCCCCTAGCGGGCGGCTTGGGCGGACTCCGGGTGGAGTCCGCCCGGCTGGAAGCCGGGGCCGCCCCCTAGTGGGCGGCCTGGGTGGACTCCGGGAGGAGTCCGCCCGGCTAGAAGACGGGGCCGCCCCCCAGCGGGCGGCCTGGGCGGACTCCGGGAGGAGTCCGCCCGGCGGAAGCCGGGGCCGCCCCCTAGCGGGCGGCCTGGGCGGACTCCTGGTGGAGTCCGCCCAGCGGGAAGCCGGGGCCGCCCCCTAGCGGGCGGCCTGGGCGGACTCCGGGAGGAGTCCGCCCGGCGGAAGCCGGGGACGCCCCCTAGCGGGCGACCGGGGCGGACTCCGGAAGGAGTCCGCCCGGCGGAAGCCGGGGCCGCCCCCTAGCGGGCGGCCGGGGCGGACTCCGGGAGGAGTCCGCCCGGCTGGAAGCCGGGGACGCCCCCTAGCGGGCGGCCTGGGCGGACTCCGGGAGGAGTCCGCCCGGCGGAAGCCGAGGCCGCCCCATAGCGGGCGGCCTGGGCGGACTCCGGGAGGAGTCCGCCCGGCGGAAGCCGGGGCCGCCCCCTAGCGGGCGGCCTGGGAGGACTCCTGGGGGAGACCGCCCGGCGAGAAGCCGGGGCCGCCCCCTAGCGGGCGGCCCGGGCGGACTCCGGGAGGAGTCCGCCCGACGGATGCCGGGGCCGCCCCCTAGCGGGCAGCCTGGGCGGACTCCGGGAGGAGTCTGTTAAATTTTCTCAACGTGGTCAGCAAGATAGCCCAAACGCCAAATTAATATCTTCGGAACTACCCAATTCGCACGTTGAACCAGCGGAAACCAAGGAACAGAGGTTAATTCCAACAAACAATGGAAGCACAAGCAGGTCTTTTTTTCATTCACTTCTTGTTGGGTATTGTATCCACGATTACCTAGATTTGAGGAAGCCACCTGTCAAGCTAAGATGAATTCACAATGTATTTGACGAAACATCTTAAGTTGTACTTGCAGTTCCTCCACACTAAGTGCACACCAATGTCAGGGTGCAGTAGGTCAATATACACGGGTCTGCACGACGTAATCTCTCGTTGAGCAGATCAGTGTGTTGGCCTATGTGTACTCTCTCTATTGGAGTGCACTTACTTTCAAGTACAGGGCCGTTCATATGCAAGAAGAGACAAGGAGCATGGAGGATCAAGGAGCAGCTCCTAGGTGGAAGACGAAAATTCGTCCAAGGCAAATTCGACGAGAATCACCAAGTGATTCTCGCCGATTCGGCGAGAATCACTAGTGATTCTCGCCGAATCGACGAGAATCATCAGTGATTCTCGCCGACTCCTTCTGGCCATCTCAAAATGGTGCCAAGTAAGATTCGGCGAGAATCACTTGTAATTCCCGCCGAACCAGTGACCAAGCAGCCCTTGTACACAAAGTAAAATTCGTTGAGAATCGATAAGTGATTCGACGAGAATCACAAATGATTCTCGACGAATCGTCGAGAATCACTTGGTGATTCTCGCCGATTCGTCGAGAATCGTCTGCGATTCTCGCCGATTTTCACTTGGCGTTTTCTCAGGATGCTGTTGGACCGGATTCTGCTTCTGGACTAATTTGAACCGGAATTTGGGGATTTCTTTTGTGGGTCCCACAACGGTCAAATTTGTTGTATCTACAGGGTATAAATACATGGGTATTTTGAACAGTAAAAGCACGGAGAAAAAGGAACAGAAACCGAGCCGCAACAAAACCCTAAAACCGCGACTCATCTCCGCCGCCGCCGTCGTGCTCGGGAACGAAGGTCGCCGTCAACATTCGAGATTCCTTCGTGATCTCCGGCGACCGAAGCTTAGCAAAGCTTGCGTCTCACGTGTCTATCCAGAGATCTCTTGTCTCTCGATTTGTTGACCCGGAAAAACTCCTCCGTCCGAATCGATCGAGACGACCGATCCTAGAGTGACCGTTGGTAGACCTAGTTTGCTTCGCTACGAAGTTTGGATCTCCAAGTTCAGCAGCCGCTCTTCATCGTAGCCGCCGATCCCGAAGCTAGCCGCCGCTCGTGTGCCGCCGCCGGTTCCGGGGAGATCCTCTCCAAGTGAGACCAAGGTCGTAGACTCTTCATCGACTTCAAGAACACGTCGTCGAACAAAGAGGAACACCGTAGTCTCCAAAAGAAGTTTGTATCACGCTTACACTCTATATTTAATTCTATTGTAAGGGAACTTTTGTTCCGTGTTGTAAGGGTTGGGTGCAACCCGTTGTGTGGGAGAGTTGACTCTCACGAGTGGAAGGGCTCCTTCCGTTAGTGAAGGGATTGGATTTCAATCCCGTTGGAGAAGTGACCGAGTCGTCCCTTGTTGGGGAGATAGGTCGAAGGGGGAAAGTGGATGTACCCAAGTCGGGGAACCACTATAAATTTGCTGTGTATTCTGTGTGCTGTGCTTGTTGTTTTTATTGTGCAGGTACATCCGTAAATTCCGCAAAAGAACCACACGTCACCTATTCCCCCCCCCCCCCATAGGTGCACATAGCTGACACTAGGTGGACTTTCAAGTGGTATCAAAGCCAGGTTACTCATCAATAAGGTTAACACCTTGAGTAGAATCCTGCCATCAGTGTCAGAAGCATGGATCTAGAGTATGAGATGCCGCCACTCAAACTCCCCGCCTGCACAAAGGATTATTATCCCATCTGGCGAATGAGAGTGTCATGTCACCTTGATGCTATCGATCCTCGAGCATCCTTCATCCTGGAAGAGGGTCCGTTTATTCCCATGAAGACCTCCGACTCTGGGATCCAAGTGCCCATGTGCATTGCTGAGATGTCAGAAATGGAACTCTCACTTTTTCAGCTGGACCAGAGGATTCGACAAATTATCATGGATGTCTGGTCTGGAGCCTCACGCTCTAGATTGGAAAAATGTAAAACGGCTAAATCTCTGTGGATGATGATCTCAGAGCTGATGGGGGGGTCAGAGAAAGCTGAAATATGCTGCCAATCAGAGGATGAAGCGTATGTGGGGGTCCTCACTTCTGAAGATGAATGCAAGGATCCTATGGATTGCATCAGAGCTCCAGTATCCGTGTTAGAGACTGAAGAAGATAGTGAGGAAAGCAGCTCCGACGAGGACGAAACATTAGTCATTGATTCTAATGACAATAACTCAGATGAGCAGGTATCATCTTCATCCTGCCCCATATCTTTTGACTTTTCTGAAGACGGAAACTGCTCTTCTCCAGAAAATACTGATTCCCTGAAGAGAGCCCTTCAGGAAAGCAATCTACTTGCTGAGGAGCAAGCTCGAGAGATTGCTCGACTGAAGATCTTGTTGGTTCTCCAATTGGCGTCCAACAAGGTCAAGGACTATAAGATCTCAGCTCTAGAAAATAGTCTAGATAATGAGAAACGTATAGTATCTAACTTTTCCAAAGTTGATGCTATAAAGAGAAAACAAGAAACCGGGTGGATCTCCCGGATTATCCAGGGATGGAGAAATGGGGAAACGGTGTTCCGACCCCCCACTCCAAGCAGGAAGGCAACTCATCATGCCTTCAGGTATGACCACAGAAATAATCGTGGTCACTGCAAGGGTGATCTGTCCCCATGTGGAGACACCCGGAGTGCAAGGGCCGGCATGGGCACCCACGAGAGAATACCTAAGGCTCATTCTGAGCCCTTTGTATTCACGGCCACTGCCACAACAAAGTGTGGATCTGCATGTCCTAGTTCACAGAAGAATTCTCTCCATTCGAGGACACGGGATAGGGAGAATAGAAGTCATGATGTCAGACTTCATGGAGCCTCAGCAAGGAAGATGCCTGAAAGAATGGCACCACCTTCTCGGCCTCATAACGCTCATATCATGCATTCGTTCCACCCTTCCTCATGCCTCGATGGAAGAGGAATTTGTGCGACAAGAACATGCCCTATCCCTTTTAGACCTAGGACCGTGACTACATCAGTCACTAGATCAGGTCGAAAACGGCGATACAACATTCACCCTTGTTGGTGCTGCGGCAAAGTGGGACACTTTGCCATTGACTGTTGGCACAACCTCTCTGTGCCCACAGCAAGGGCTTATCCACATTCTAGGGACAGAGGTAGTCTTCCAGACAGGTTTTCGGAAGGAAGGCAGTTGTGTGCTTATGCTAATAGAAACCTAGGACCCAATATGATTTGAGTTCCTAAGGTAAAGTAATTCTGTCTTGCAGGGTAGTCTAGATCCCCGTAAATATGATGGGATCTGGACAGTAGGTGGCTCAAGGCTAACGTGGAACAAGCATCTGAAATAACAGATGTGCTACCTGTTTGAGCATACTCACATTGAGCTTCTGATGTGTTCTACATGTGGGACTGAGCCAATAACTCTCAAAATCCCAGGTAATTTTGATCAGTTCAAGGACTTGTGTCATGATGGATCTTCATTCAAAATATATATACTTATATATATCATCATATACAGATCCTTCTTTGTATATTAGTGTATGTATGCACGTCTAAGGATTGGTTAACTCGATGCATGCAAACCTTTACACCTCAATAAAGGGTTAACGAAGACATGTCGTTGTAAATCTCGACAACACACAATTGACATTAAGAAGACTTTTGAAAAACCTCAGTAAAATTCAAATAGATTGACTTTAGAATATACGTGTATTTATCATTTTTTTTTTCATCGGAAAATTTCTAAAATATTGCAAGCTTCTCAAATGTGAAAATCCCTAGTCAAGAGACCCCTCAATTTCGAATCAGATAAATAGTATCAGAAGCCGAATTAACCAAATCTCCTGAATCCCGCCGAATTTGACAAAGCAGAATCAGTCAAATACCGGATGACCCTTCGCATTCTTGACAAATCTCGCCGAATCGTTTAAATCCCGCAAAACCCTTCGCCTTCCTCACGACTCCCGCCTCACGCTGCAGCAAGTACCCCGACACCCACAAGATTTCTCCTGCAAGAATTCTCCGCAACCCGCAGGAATTCTTCCGCCGACTCGCAGCAGCTCGTGAGATCTCCTCCTAAGCTCCCACTAGGGTCTCGCGACGTTCTCTTCGAAAGGCTCCCGACGACTCCCGCCGAAGCCCGCACCGTCGATCTCCCCAAGTCTCGATTTTGCTCTGCTCAAACCACCTCACCGACTTCACCTCTAGGTATCCCCTCGCCCGAAGCATCCACTAATGAAGTTTTCTTTTTGAAAGTTCATTAACATTTTCAGTAGGGCTTCTCTCTAGATCTTCCATGGCTCCAAGGACGACTGCAGGTTTGATTTCTGGCTGCGAACTGGTTCGCACTGGATTTTCTCATGCCTCGGACGAGTTCCGGAATATCATTCTAATGCTAGAAGAGACTGGGCTAACCTTCGTATTGGAGCACCCTTGCAAAGTCCTGGATAAAGAGGTGCTGGAGTTCTTCTCTACAGCAAGACTCCGAGATAGAGACTCCATCATCAAGAGCAAGGTGGCTGAGACAAAAGTAAAGATGTCTGCCGATATGCTAACTCGCTACCTGCAGCTTTCAAGTTCGGAGCAGGAGGACTATCTAGAGGACGAGGACAAAGCCAGAACTCTCTTGTTCTGCGGTCTTCCAAGAGGCACTCGATCAGTAAAGAGAAAAGAGATGAATGAAGAAGGGAAGCTCCTATCTGACGTCATTGGAAAAATGCTCATCTGTAAGCCAGGCTCCCATGATCATATCTCCGGAGATATGTTCAAAATTCTCATAGCTGTGGTCTGCCGCAAGAGGTTCAACTGGGGGGAGTTGCTGTTCCAAAAGATCAAGGACACTCTGGGCACTCTAAGTTTCGGCCGCATCATCAGTCTATATCTCAACCAGCTCAACGGAGACAGGTTCGACATGAGCAAAGGAGTTCCTCTCCACTACTTGAAAAAGATGGATGCTACTGTGTTTGATCGATGGGAGCGGCGCATCGGGCAGCCTGCTGTGGAAGAGCACGAGGAAGTATTTCCAGCAGTCTCCCCCGGTGAAATTCCTGATACTGTGACTGCAGGAATCGAGGGGGATACTCAACCCACTCATATGGATATAATATCTGAAATCGCCCAGGTGGCCAAGGATGCGGTAGCCGAAATTCCTGAAGTAAGTGAACCTGAGCTGGAGGATGAGGAGATCCTGAACAGAAATAGTCAAGGAACCGAAGCTGCAGTACTGGAAATTGATGATCGGGAATTGGAAGAAGCTGCTGACATAGATGAATTCTTGAATGAGGACGGAGAGGACGATGAAAATAAGGGACATGAAGTACTTGAGACTCCAGATACTGTTGAACCTCCTTCTGATAAGTCTGCACCAGTGGAGGGGGAGTTAAATAAATCTACAGAGGCCGCCTACATTCCTCCTTTGGAGCCTGCGATTGTATCCAGCTCTACCGACACGTCTGCTGAAATGCAAGGTCCACAAGTGCCCCCGGCTATTCCGTTACGCGATGACCTAGCCACTCACACTGTATACATCATTCAGGGCATCGTAAATGAGCTTAAAGACTCTTTTGATATAGCCCAGAAAACTCTGCTGAAAAGGATTAAGACTTCTGAAAATCTGATTCTCAAAAATATGGTGGAAATCAACCATAAGCTGGATGTGATGGAGAAGAAATTGACGAAAAGTATACCGCGGCTGGCACAGCTGTCACACTCCTAATGGCCGGTTTGAAAAAGAATACAGATACTCTTGCCGTCGTCAATCAGAACGCTCATGTTGTCGCCAACAACATTCAGAAGTTTGATGGTAATATGGTCACTCTAAACGCAAATCAGCAGACCTTGGTCAATGAATTCACCAAGACAACGAAGCATATTGATGACTCCCTGCACTCATATGCCAACTGCATAGCTGACGAAGCCAAAAAGGGGGAGAAAGAGTATATCGCTAAGCTGGCCGAGCTCCAAGAAAGCATGGATGCAAACTTCGCACAATCAAGCAAATACGTCTATGAGAGCTGCTGGTGGATGCTCCAACAGGCGCTAGGTACGTTAGGCGTCGTCCTACCTGACAACCCTGCCGGTATTCATGTCCCTGAGACATCTAAGGCTGCTGAGGAAGCAAGTGTTGCTGAGGATGTTAGTGCGAGTGTTGCTGCAGATATTCCCACACATGAAGCTGATGCTAGGGCTCTCTCCAAAGCTAAATTGAGGAGCATGTTTGACCAAGAGGCCTTAGCAAAAGCCAGGGGAAAGAGAAAAGTTCAGGAAGGGACCTCCAAGGAGACTCCAGCTGAGAAGCGAATCAGAATGAGTGAGGAGGATATACGAAACGAAAGGTGGAGTCCAGTTTCAAGGAACATCATCTTAGACACCTTCCGGCTGTACGAAAGAGGAGAGATCAATCGAAATGAAGCATATAGCCAGTATGAATGGGAAACGCACAAAGCATTTGAAGCGAAACGTAACATCTTTTTCAGAAACAACAAGGATCCAGACAAAGTTGCTCCTCCTAGGTACTACCCGAAGCCCAAGGAATACATGCAAAGGCAAAGCAAAAAGTACTTGGCTCAAACTCTTAAGGGTGACGTAGCTAAGGACAAATAGTCATCATTTTATAGCTGGTCACTGTGTCTTAAGAACATTTAATGATTATTACTGTCGTATGAACGATTCTGGATTATATGTGAATATATTTCTCTTGGTATATATATATTTGAATGTGTGAATGACTCAAGTCCTGTTCTGATTGCATATATTCTCTTGTGTTGTATGTTTAATTTTTGAATGCTATGTTATTATTTGATAGGTGTTATTCATCTTAGCTAGTAGAGTTTTGGCTTCGTCAAATAGGGGGAGATTGTTGGGTATTGTATCCACGATTACCTAGATTTGAGGAAGCCACCTGTCAAGCTAAGATGAATTCACAATGTATTTGACGAAACATCTTAAGTTGTACTTGCAGTTCCTCCACACTAAGTGCACACCAATGTCAGGGTGCAGTAGGTCAATATACACGGGTCTGCACGACGTAATCTCTCGTTGAGCAGATCAGTGTGTTGGCCTATGTGTACTCTCTCTATTGGAGTGCACTTACTTTCAAGTACAGGGCCGTTCATATGCAAGAAGAGACAAGGAGCATGGAGGATCAAGGAGCAGCTCCTAGGTGGAAGACGAAAATTCGTCCAAGGCAAATTCGACGAGAATCACCAAGTGATTCTCGCCGAATCGACGAGAATCATCAGTGATTCTCGCCGACTCCTTCTGGCCATCTCAAAATGGTGCCAAGTAAGATTCGGCGAGAATCACTTGTAATTCCCGCCGAACCAGTGGCCAAGCAGCCCTTGTACACAAAGTAAAATTCGTTGAGAATCGATAAGTGATTCGACGAGAATCACAAACGATTCTCGACGAGTCGTCGAGAATCACTTGGTGATTCTCGCCGATTCGTCGAGAATCGTCTGCGATTCTCGCCGATTTTCACTTGGCATTTTCTCAGGATGCTGCTGGACCGGATTCTGCTTCTGGACTAATTTGAACCGGAATTTGGGGATTTCTTTTGTGGGTCCCACAACGGTCAAATTTGTTGTATCTACAGGGTATAAATACATGGGTATTTTGAACAGTAAAAGCACGGAGAAAAAGGAACAGAAACCGAGCCGCAACAAAACCCTAAAACCGCGACTCATCTCCGTCGCCGCCGTCGTGCTCGGGAACGAAGGTCGCCGTCAACATTCGAGATTCCTTCGTGATCTCCGGCGACCGAAGCTTAGCAAAGCTTGCGTCTCACGTGTCTATCCAGAGATCTCTTGTCTCTCGATTTGTTGACCGGGAAAAACTCCTCCGTCCGAATCGATCGAGACGACCGATCCTAGAGTGACCGTTGGCAGACCTAGTTTGCTTCGCTACGAAGTTTGGATCTCCAAGTTCAGCAGCCGCTCTTCATCGTAGCCGCCGATCCCGAAGCTAGCCGCCGCTCGTGTGCCGCCGCCGGTTCCGGGGAGATCCTCTCCAAGTGAGACCAAGGTCGTAGACTCTTCATCGACTTCAAGAACACGTCGTCGAACAAAGAGGAACACCGTAGTCTCCAAAAGAAGTTTGTATCACGCTTACACTATATATTTAATTCTGTTGTAAGGGAACTTTTGTTCCGTGTTGTAAGGGTTGGGTGCAACCCGTTGTGTGGGAGAGTTGACTCTCACGAGTGGAAGGGCTCCTTCCGTTAGTGAAGGGATTGGATTTCAATCCCGTTGGAGAAGTGACCGAGTCGTCCCTTGTTGGGGAGATATGTCGAAGGGGGAAAGTGGATGTACCCAAGTCGGGGAACCACTATAAATTTGCTGTGTATTCTGTGTGCTGTGCTTGTTGTTTTTATTGTGCAGGTACATCCGTAAATTCCGCAAAAGAACCACACGTCACCTATTCCCCCCCCCCATAGGTGCACATAGCTGACACTAGGTGGACTTTCACTTCTTTACAACGCGAGGCATACATAGCGAGACATGATTTCGCTAGTATAATAGCTGTAAACAGAAAGCGCAAAAAAACAAGCCGGGCGGACAGCACCGGAGTCCGCTGAGACCGCGAGGTCGCCGAGTCCGCTGAGGTCGCCCAAGCTAAGCTGCAATTCGCCGAATAGACACGAAGTCCGCCGAAGCCGCGAGGCCGCGCAGACACACCGTTATTCGCCTCCTGCTGAACCTGAACTGAGAAACACCCCTACCCGCCTGAAGCCGGCGAACAGGTTATTGAAGCTGGCAAAGATGAAACAGAACTGACAAGCCGCAGAGCGACCTCCTGCTGAGTCTACAGAGACCACACACTTCCAAGTACTTGACCGAAGTCACATCCAAACTCCTGGCTCCTTGAAGCTACCCGCGCGACCTGCACACAGCAAACGTCAGCACTGAAACAATCCGCGCGGACTGACAAACTGAGACCGCAGCACTTCGCTCAACCCAACTTACTGTTCACTCAAGTTACTTAGGTTCCTGTAGATGTGTCAGGGGGGTCCTATTTATAGGCAAGGTGAGGAGTGTGGTCACCGCCCAAGAGATAGCGACACCGCCCCAGCCCGCGCGATAGCAAAACTCCGTCCGCTGAGTCCGCATGGACTAAGCCGGATACCAAGGAAAACTGCCAGGAGCAAGGCAACCATTGACGAACCCTCTCCAGTCCGCCAAAGCTATGCGGACAAGGCATCAGCCCGCAAAGCTCCAACCACTGCAGGACAGTAACCCCCTTCAATGGTTGTCCGCACCAACCCGAGGCAGTCCGCAAGACTCACACCTCAATCCGCCACAAGTCCAGATCAAAGGCAGATATCAACAGTCCGCCCGGTCACAGCGGACTTGGCGGATACCGCGGACACCATGGTCTTGGCACAAAGTGTGACCAAGTCCAAAACCATCAAAGGCCAATGCGAGCATGGCGGACACAAACTCCCATCCGCCAAACACCCTAGCATAGACCGCCATCAGTCCGCGAGCTCCTCGCACTCCTGTCCAACGCAGCAGCCATCCCCGGACTCCAAAATCAGTCCGCCAATCGACCTCCACAGCAAAGCACCTGCTGTGCCACCAGAGCTCGAGAAGGCCTCAACCAAGCTCTAAGCTCAGTCCGCACCAGCCCAAACCGCGGACACAACAGTCCGCAAGCTTCCCGCGAACATGAGCCAAACCGCCTATCAGCACAAGCTTGCACCTGCGGCCACTGAGCAATGCACTAGTCCGCAAGCCTTTATCCGCTCAGGCTGCTCCTTGGCAAAGCCAATCTGCACACCCTATCCGCAGAAACCAGGCCGCATAGTCCGCGGATTTCATGCAACAAGCCGCTCAGAAGACAGTCGGCTTTCCACTAGACCTTCCACCAGGCCGCACATCACAGTCCGCCCAGTCCGCCTAGTCCGCCAAAGCTGTCCGCCCCAGGCCGCCCGGCCTGTCCCGTCACCCACTTCCACTTCACAAATTTCAACAGAGTCCGCCCGGCGGAAGCCGGGGCCGCCCCCTAGCGGGCGGCCTGGGCGGACTCCGGGAGGAGTCCGCCCGGCGGATGCCGGGGCCGCCCCCTAGCGGGCGGCCTGGGCGGACTCCGGGAGGAGTCCGCCCGGCGGAAGCCGGGGCCGCCCCCTAGCGGGCGGCCTGGGCGGACTCTGGGAGAAGTCCGCCCGGCGGATGCCGGGGCCGCCCCCTAGCGGGCGGCCGGGGCGGATTCCGGGGGGAATCCGCCCGGCTGGCGGACAGAGGCCGCCCCGGGTGGGCGGCCTCGGCGGACGGCTGCAGGAGGCCGCCGCCCCTCGGGCAGCAGGGAGGCCGCCCCTGGTGGGCGGCCTCGGCGGACGGCGGTAGGAGACTGCCGCCCCTTGGGCAGACTAGGAGGACGCTCCTGGTGGTGCTGTTAGCGGACTCCTGCAAGGAAAAGCACTACACGATTAGCGGACCTAACCGCACGTCCCGCGAGGGTGAGCCATGGGAATAGCCCGCCATCCCGCAGGGCACGCGGTTGCTAGGAGACCTAGGCGGATAGAGAAAACTGTCCGCCTACGCTGGGACTCGTCGCGATCGAAAGGGAGAAATCTAAGGGCCGCGACTAGCCAGCTGGCCACCTTGGGAAGGATCGCGGATTTCTGGGTTAACACTTAGAATGACTGATATCATGACTATTCATGTCCGATATGCAGTCAAAAAGTTAATGAATAATGAGTTTGAAGATGAGATTATCGACGTAGTTTTGGGAGGTGCAGGAAATGACATTGAGAAAATGTTTGAGGAGTCCCCATCGACAACTAAAAAGAGGGAACGGTTGAAGAAAAGTATACAAAAGCTGAAAGAATCTAAGGAGGTGGTCGAGAAGATTATTGATAAGATTAATGAGATTCCTCTGATCGAGTAATATGCTGGTCCTTTTTGTTATTGTTGTTGTTGTTGTTTGTTTGCTTAGATGTCTATCTGGTTGACTTTTTTTTTGCTAATTTGGTGTTGATTTTATATTTTGCTTTGTTATCATATTGAAACAATGGATTATGATCATTTGGTGTTGGTTTTTTTTCATAATTAAGCTTACTTGAATTTCTTTTAAATCAAGTTTCAAGGATTTCTTGTATGAATACTTGCATTGCCCAAGTAATATTGACATTTTTTCCTGCTTGCGTTCATACAACCGTTTTCTTTACTTGATATTTTTGCGGGCAGAAAACGGACAACCAAAGTAAAAGTTATGGTCATACTTATTGAGTCATATTTATTGCGTCATATTTATTAGGCCATATTTATTGAGTCATTTTTACTGTGCCATATTTATTGCGCCATCTTTAAATAGCGTTAAACGAGCCCAAACGGGTAAACCGATTTGCCAAAGGATATATTTATCAGAGCATTTTTCAAAATGGACAACTAGATCAAAAATTATAGCTTTATTTTTTTTATCTATATTTTTTGGGCTATATTTGTTGCGTCCTATTTATTGAGCCATAATTATTGAGCCATATTTCCTGAGTCATATTTATTAAGACATAATTATTGAGCTATAATTCTTATATCATCTTCATTAAGAGATATTTAATAAGTCATTTTTATTGAGCTATATTTATTGCGCCAAATTTATTGAGATAGACTCATTGTTGATTATTTATTGCATAGTATTTATTATTACATATTTATTGAGTGCTAAACGAGCTAGAGTAGATAAACCTGTTCGTCAATGGATATATCATTTAGAGCTCTTTTCAATGAGTTTTTTTGGGCTGAAATTAGATAACTAGATCAAAAGTTATTGTCATATTTAGTGAGTCATATTTATTGAGTCAAATTTATTGCGCCAAATTTATTTTATCATATTTATTGAACTATATTCAAGGAGCATATATTTATTGAGACTTAATTATGGAGTCATATTTCATGCGTCATATTTATAGAGCCATATTTTTTGCGCTATATTTATTAACACATATTTATTGCTCCATATTTATTATGTCATATTTACTTGAGAAAATGACTGATATCATGACTCTTCATGTCTGATATGCAGTCAAAAAGTTAATGGATAATGAGTTTGAAAATGAGATTGTCGACGAAGTTTTGGGAGGTGCAGAAAATGACATTGAGAAAATGTTTGAGGAGTACCCATCGAGAACTAGGAAGAGGGAACAGTTGAGGAAAAGTATACAAAAGCTGAAAGAATCCAAGGAGGTGGTCGGGAAGATTATTGATAAGATTAATAGGATTCCTCTGAATGAGTAATATGCTGGTCCTTTTTGTTGTTGTTGTTTGTTTGCTTAGATGTCTATCTGGTTGACTTTTTTTTGGCTAATTTAGTGTTGGTTTTATATTTTGCTTTGTTATCCTATTAAAACAATGGATTATGTGCATTTGGTGTTGGTTCTTTTTCATAATTAGGCTTACTTGAATTTCTTCTAAATCAAGTTTCTGAGATTTCTTGTATGAATACTTGCGTTGCCCAAGTAATATTGGCATTTTTTCCTGCTTACATTTATACAATCGTTTTCTTTACTTGATATTTTTGCGGACAGAAAACGAACAACAGGAATAAAAGTTATGGTCATACTTTGAATGACTGATATCATGGCTCTTCATGTTCGATATGCAGTCAAAAAGTTAATGGATAATGAGTTTGAAGATGAGATTGTTGACAGAGTTTTGGGAGGTGCAGGAAATGACATTGAGAAAATGTTTGGGGAGTCCCCATCGACAACTAGGAAGAGGGAACGGTTGAGGAAAAATATACAAAAGCTGAAAGAATCCAAGAAGGTGGTCGGGAAGATTATTGAAAGTGTGTCATTCTTAGAATGACTGATATCATGACTCTTCATGTCCAATATGCAGTCAAAAAGTTAATGGATAATGAGTTTGAAGATGAGATTGTCGACGGAGTTTTCGGAGGTGCAGGAAATGACATTGAGAAAATGTTTGAGGGGTCCCCATCGACAACTAGGAAAAGAGAACAGTTGAGGAAAATTATACAAAAGCTGAAAGAATCCAAGGAGGTGGTCGAGAAGATTATTGATAAGATTAATGAGATTACTTTGATCGAGTAATATGCTGGTCCTTTTTGTTGTTGTTGTTTGTTTGTTTGCTTAGATTTCTATCTAGTTGACTTTTTTTTTTGCTAATTTGGTGTTGGTTTTATATTTTGCTTTGTTATCCTACTGAAATAATGGATTATGCTCATTTGGTGTTGCTTTATTATCCTATTGAAAGAGTTCCCTACCGCTGCCGCCGCCTCTGAACGCTGCTTCTCTCCCGGCAACGAATGTTTCTTTGCTGCCGCCGCCGCCTCTGATCGCTCAGCAACAAGCTGACATGTCGCGATCTCCTCCGCCTCCTCCGCTAAAGACCACGCATTAGCCTGCGAGTTCGTCGCAGCCTCCGCCGCCTCCGTCGAAGCCTTTGGCCCGGAAGCAGGATAAGTCATGGTCGAGCTACTTCCCGCCGAGAGTCGGGGATCCCGGTCATGGAGGTTGCAGGCATGGTAAAGCGGCCGAGCTTGCTGGTGGCCCATCTTCTGGCCGGCGAGATGCCCCAGGTCGCGGCACTTCTCCTCGTCGCTCACGGTCTCCTCGTCGCGGTAACCTCTGTCGTTGTTGCTTCATTTGATTAGTTTATGCGTTCATTTCTGATCGGGCAACTTCTTATCTGTTTTGACAGATCGCCCGATGACTCCAGGGTCGACCTTCATCGACGCCATCGGGTTATCGAGCAGCGAGTATCATCACGTCGTTGCTCGCGCCTATCTGGAGCTGGAGAGTAAGTTCGACCAGCTGGCGATTTGCGAGCCACATTGCCAGATCTCATCTCTGGAGGTGCGGGTGGCGTACATATGTTCGGCGTGACTTTTTTCAGGGGTCAAATCGAGGGTCTAAATTGCTTCAAATCAAAAAATGTTCAACATAAAAGTTGTAGATCTCGACGAGATCTACAACTTTCATGTTGAATACTTTTTCTAAAAATGTCATATGGTAGGCCTATTTTCAAAAGGCGCGGAACCCGGGCGGAACTAGCATAGTTCCGCCCGGGTTCGGCGCCTTTTGAAAATAGGCCTACCATATGATATTTTTAGAAAAAGTGTTCAACATAAAGTTATAGATATCTTCAAGATCTACAACTTTCATGTGGATCATTTTTTTAAAAAAAATATTTATTTAAAAATTTAATTTTTGGGTTGCTATTATCCATCGGGCTGCCAATATCCATATTTTAGGCTGTCATTATCTTTGGGCTGCCAATATCCATATATGGGCTGCCAATATAAACACCCTAAATTTTTGGGTCTGCAGTCTTATCCAAATCTAGGTCCGGGAGTCACGGATGCACATCAGGAGTCATTTTTATATGAAAAAAATGTCTTTGAAACTTCGGTTTAGGGTATCTAAGAGGCTTCGGGAGGGCAGCAGATATCACCGCGACATCTTAAGGCTGCGTTTGACACAGCTTATCGCAATTTATTTATTCTGGTGAGGTTGGACAAAAATGTCATTATATGTTTGATACGACAATGTTACTGCTGTTATTAAAAAAAGAAACTAGTTTGGGGCATAAGATTTTGATACGACAATGACATTTTTGTCCAAGCTCACCGGAGCAACCAAGCCGCGATAAGCCGTCCCAAACGCGGATCCGGATCCCCTGGAGTTCCTGCGGGAACTCTAGGGGGTGTAGTTCCTCTATTGCGAGTAAATAGAGCGGAATCATAAAAAATTGTTAACATGAAAGTTGTAGATAACCCTGAGACGAATAACTTTCATGTTGAACATTTTTTGATTTGAAGTCGTTTAGACCCCCCATTTGGGCTCCGAAAAAACACAGTCCGAAAAACATTAATTTAATGTTTTTCGGACTGTGTTTTTTCGGAGCCCAAATGGGGGGTCTAAACGACTTCAAATCAAAAAATGTTCAACATGAAAGTTATTCGTCTCATGGATATCTACAACTTCCATGTTAACCATTTTTTATGATTCCGCTCCATTTACTCGCAAAAGAGGAACTCCACCTCCTGGAGTTCCCGTAGGAACTCCAGGGGATCCGGATCCTCAAGCAGCCTTAGCGTTTCACCTCCATGCGCCGCACGAGTTTTTACTTATCGCCATCGCTGTCTCGTCGTTGACCAGACCACAACTCCAACCACATCACATTTTCATCATCACCCATTATCATGTTTAGAGAAACCATATTGAATATTTCATATTTCTCGAGGAGGGCGGGCGACATCGCTGTGACATCTCGGCGACATCTTAGCGCTCCACATCCACATGCTGCTGGAGTTTTTGCTTCTCGACATCACAGGCTCGTCGTCGTTCACAGCTCCAGCCACATCGTAGCTACATCTTCATCCGCTGTCTTGTTTGGTACTACCCCCGCATATCTTTCATATTTCTCCATTTATAATGCTAATCCTTTGTACTGTTTGGCTATATGTTACATCTCAGATTTCAACAAACATCTCAAATAAGCCGGCAGAGATGTTTGATTGAGGGGTGGTAGGAGAAGCAAGCGGGTCCAAACAGAGCTTTCGAACCAGATGTGGGAGGTAGGGGTCGAAACAGAGCGTTCGGGGGGGGGGGGGGGGGGGGGGGGGGGTGTTTCCTCCTTGCTGCGGGTGCAAATGGTGCAAACGGAGACGGAGCTTCGTTTGATTACCCGCCATCCGATGATTTTTGCTTCAAACGCCGCCCGAAAACGCTGAACCAAATGAAGCTGTAATATGACATCGGCGATGTAAATTTACATCTCAGATGTCAAATTTTACATGGCAGATGTGTGCTGACTTATCTGAGAGGGGCACTTCGCCGGAAATGAAGACCGCGAAGAGAATCTGAGAGGTGTTCTCCCACAACACGAAAGATCTGGGGGATGGAGGGATGTGCTTCGCCGGAAAGAGGAAATTGATTAACTCCTTTTTTTCATATAAAGGGGATGACATGTGTCGCGCATCCGTGATTCCCGGACCTTGATTTGGATCCAAGTTGCGGACCCAAAAATTTCTCCCGTGTTTCCATGCTTTTCTTTTCACAAATTTTTTATATCCCGGCTCCAGTTAAAAATCGCGAACCGGAATTTACGGGATGTTGACCATTGACTTCAAAATCACACGATAAACAACTCCTCAGCCAGTGCCTCAAAGCTGCTCTTCTCAATAAACATAATACAATATCATGAAAAATTATTCTCCGCTCTCTTCTTTGCCCTCCTAACATTTTGAACAAGCAAGCTAAACTTGAACTCCAAAATGGCAATGGTGGGAAGGCAATTTAAAACTTCAGTAGTAATATATAAGAATTATACAACAATAAAGTCAAGCTGAGAGCCTGAGACACATTAAATACACACAAATTTAATAATAATAGTAATAATGCTCTCTATTAACAGAATCCCCTTCTTGAGTAAGTGTCAGAAACACGAGAGGTTATTGCGACGGGGCTCCATTCCTAAATCTCCGTCCGGGTAAGAGGAGGTGTTGCCGAGTGGAGGTATCAAAGGGCACAATTTAGAGAAAGAAAAGGAAAAGCACGAGAAACCCCGCGCGCGAGCACTTCTAATCGCGCACGAGTGCTCCGGAACCCGGACGGAATAACTTCCGCAGAAACACATATCCAACAAGCAGCATCACAAAGCAGAACAACTACAAAGCAGAAGAGGCACATTCATTCAGTAGACATTATAATAATTTATCGGGACCCCCTTCGAAGTTTGCTTAATTACAACTTGCACCTCTTTTAACTTTCAAAATTACAATTATCTCTCTTCAAAGTTTACATTTTATAACATTCATTCACAATTATCCCATTTTCAGATTTACTTCAAGCAGGTACTTTTGTGCATGGATAATATTAAATGTAAACAATGATGGGAGATTTTCATAATTTCAAAAGTTAGAGAGGTGTAAGTTGTAATTATGCAAACTTCGAAGGGAGGCCCTCTTAAATAACCCTATAATCAAATAAAATAAAAATTGAATCAGAATTAGCATTTACCAGCCTCTCCAGAAACCATCGCCACGATTCGTCGTCTGTACTGGAGCCCGATCGGAGTACAACATGGCACTGTTGTTCGTCGGATACCCCATCGGAGGAGGGGCGACATAAGCCGAAGGTTTTCCCACCGGATAGGTTTGCTCGGAAAAAGGGTACGAAGTTGGTGGCCGCGCCCTCCCTACATAGGGTAAAATGGTAATTTAACTCGACGTGGTGACTTTAGGCAATAATGCCAAATCAAACAGATTTTGTAGCGATGTTTATATTGATGTTGGATGTTTGATTTGTAGCACATTTTCTATAGTTTATGCTACAATATTTTGATATCATAGTATTTTCAAGACTCTATTTATTTGAGCGTTTTTGCTCTATTTTCAGTGAGAAAAAAACATCACTACTGAATAAAATTATTTGGTAAACCTTTCATTCCGGTTACAACTTCTATAAAACATCGTTGTTGGCCTAACATGAGACCGGCGGGTTGTATTGACAACCCGCCGGATTACAAATTTCAATTGCCTTTTAAGCACATAATCAAACAACGGAATTGGAATTGTGCCTCGAATTACAAGTGAAAGTTCACTTCAATTCAGGCTCCCGTTGGTATGGCGGCTGCAATCATGAGCTCTCCGACGGGTTGACGTGTACGTCCCTGAAATTAACTGCATTAGCACTCGGAAGTGTGAGTACGGGTTTAGACATGCTGTGTGAAGCTCATCCGGACGTGTGAGCCGGGTTGGTGATGTTCTGGGGTTCCCAGAGAAGACTCCGAGGAAGTTGTATATTGTCCATTTGCAGGGAATGCGCGCCGCAGCCCCGAAAAAAGGGTGGGTGCAATATATTTGGTCCGCTCATGTTAGCCGACTGGCGTTTAGCTGACCGCCGCCATTTGAGACGTTGACGTACAGGTGTTGCAGTACCAAGCGGGGAGTAGCGGACTTAAGCCCAAGCTTGTGCCGGCCCTCAAAGGCCTATTTTTTGCTTATATTGTCGGCCTGCGTGCCGAAGTATGGAATTCATATTCCTGTAATATTTCATAATATCTGTGATGCTCTGTGTATGTGTAGCTTTCTTCTTCGTATTATGCGGGCGGTGTTCTCGTGAACCGCTCGCCCCGTGGGGGCCCCGAGTTATAATTGTCAGGAAGCCCCTGATGGCCTGTTGACAGCCTTTTAGGAAAGCGGAGTCGCGCTGTTCGTAGCCCAGTTTGGGCAGCGTGTCGTGAAATTGCTCGGCGAGTTTGCGTCATCAGTGTATGTGTTGCTCGAAGCATCCGGATGGGGATCAAAGTGGGATCCCCTACCTGTTGCCCCTAGGCGGGTATAAATAGGCAAACCCAAGGAGTTTCTACGGGTATCGGATTTACACGTGTCCGAACTGACCCGTTATGCATTCGAACCCGTTATTCGTCCAAATATACATTAACAATCTCCTCATATATTTGTGACAAATAACGTGTACGTTTCAGAGTGCAGAAAGTGGGGAATATCAGAATAAGTTTTCGACTTTACACATTGCATAAGAGTTAAGACAGTTTTAAAGAAAAACATGAACATAAGTTTTAAACAATAGTATAAAACATCACAAAAATATAAATGTGCTACTCCATAACAAATAAGTCTGGAAAAATAAAAATGACTACAGATAAACGTGTAACAATTCTACTCAGAGAGTAGATCATCATCATCTATGTCAAAATCCACTTTCTCTCCTCCATCTTCACCAGTGCCTGCAAGAAATTTCATGAGTCAGACTCTATGAATTCATAAACATATGCAGTGACGTATCAAAGTAAACTAGCTCTACCTAAATGAGCTTAGCACTTGTAGCAGTAGTGAAGTAACACTTCAGCATCTCTATCCGGTCTAGCTAGGAATAGTCAAGTTTTGATTTTAATAAATCAAACGTTGTTATCTTACGCATTAGTGACCACTATGTACCTCATTATATGATTTGGCACACCGTCATTTGCAACATTATCAAATGTGGAATAATGTGCTATGATCACTAATGTTAGATTAACACATACAACGAATTTCTATTCCCAGTTGAATAATTCTCAAATCAGCTTACAACGAGAAAGATGTTAAGTCATCAGGTGTGGAATGACTAGCATCTAACCATCTTGGGCTTTCATTATGAAATTATTTGGGGTTTTCAGTCTGTTATTAGATGCTTGAATGTTGCGACTATAGGTTCTTACTATAAAAACATAAACATAGGAGGAAGTTTCATATTTCTATGAACTTTAATCTCATCTCCCCCGATGTTTTAATGGTGAGAACTCTATTTAAGCTCTTTGTTAAGCCGTCTGCAACATTATCTTTTGATCTCACATCAACGAGGTTCACAATCCCTTGACTCGTAAGGGAGGTCAACCAGGCTTGTTTATCCTGAGTTGCCTTCTTTTGCTATTGAACAAAGTGTTCGTAACAACCGTTTTAGTAGTCTGATTGTCGCAGTAAACTGCAACAGAACTCAATTTTAGGCTTGACAGTGGAATGTCCATCACCAAATCTCTTATCCACTCTACTTCTTCTCCTGCTGAAGCTAGAGCGTAGAGTTCAAATTCCATAGAAGACAGTGCAATACATGATTGTCTCTTGGACTTCCAGGCTACAGCTGCTCCTCCGAGTGTGAATATAAATCCACCAGTGGACTTGTTGTCGTTTAATTCTGAGCACCATAATGCATCAGAATATCCTTCCAACACTAGAGGATGACCATGGTATCATAAAGCATACTTTTGGGTGTGCTTTAGGTATCGCATCAGCCTATCAAGGGCATCCCAATGGTCTTGGCTAGGATTACTAGTGAATCTGCTTAACATGCCGACCGTAAAGGCTATGTCAGGTCTTTTGCAGACCATATCATACATGAGACTACCAATCAATTTATCATAATCTAACTGTCTAATCGCAGCTCCATCATTGGGCTTCAAGCGATTATTGTAATCGTAAGGTGTCTCTACTGCTCTACGTTCACTGTATCCCCACGTGTCCAACAAGGACTTTATGTAGTGGCTTTGACTTAGGGAAATGTCATTTTTCCCAAAGCTCACTTGCATGTCTAGTATAGTCTCAGCTACACCTAGGTCTTTAATGCTAAATGTCCGCATTAGTTCTGACTTAACATCATCCACCACAGATTGATCAGAACCAAGAATCAACATATCATCCACATACAAGCATATTATAGCGACTTTGTTCGATCTATGACGTATGTAAAGACATTTGTCCGAGAGACTCGACAGGAATCCCATGTTCCTTACACTATAGTCAAACTTCTCATGCCATAGTTTTGGTGTTTGTTTTAGTCCATATAGTGACTTGATTAACTTACAGACCTTACTTTCATGACCGTGTATTATGAAACTTTCAGGTTGGCTCATGTATATTTCTTCGGTCAGATCTCCGTTCAAATACGCAGTCTTAACATCCATTTGATGAACAATAAAGTTCTCAATAGACGCAATAACAAGGAGTATCCTAATGGTTGCTAAGTGACACACTGGTGAATATACATCAAAGTAATCCACCCCACTAATTTGTGTGAAACCTTTAGCCACCAGGCGCGCTTTATACTTAGCTACGCTACCATCAGGATTGAGCTTCTTTTTCAGAACCCACTTACACCTTATAGTCTTAGCCCTTTTTGGTTTATCAACCAACGTCCAGGTGTTGTTCTGAATCAAAGAGTTCATCTCTTCATCAATGACCTCTTTCTAGAGTAGGGAATCCTTTGATCTCATCGCGTCCTTATAGGTGGATGGATCGGCCTCAACGTGGTAAGTGGCGAAATCACTACCGAAGGTTCTGGGAGTTCTCTCTCTCATCGAAGTCCTTCTAGACTCTAGGATATTATTGTCTACTGGGACGGAATAGGAGGTGCTCGGTACTGATTCAGGTTCTTCCTCAGTAATTGAAAGATATGGTACCTAAACACCTAGAGGGGGGGAGGGGGTGAATAGGTGACCTAATCCTTTTCTAACTTTGTTGGCAGCTATTTAGTTAAATCACAGAGTTCTAACTACTTTTGCACAGCAAACAACAATAACAAAACATACACAGCACAATCACAGCACAACACACAGTGTTTTATAGTGGTTCCCCAAGATATGGGTACATCCACTTTCCCCCTTCGCCTATCTAGCAGTGTACTAGATTCGGCCAAACTCCTGCACTGTCTCAGAACCCAAATTGGTTCCTACCTCAGGCCCAAAGCCTTACAACTCAGCTTTATCCCAAAGCCTACACTCAACCAATCAAGGCTTACACTCAGCCAATCCAAGGCCTACACTCAGAGATCTCAATCTCCTACACTCAGGCAAACAAGCCCTACCCTCAGCCTTTATAAATATAGGCTTACAATCACTCAGATCCAATGGATCCTACAAGTTAAAGGATATTACAAATTATAACTTTATAACTCAGAATAATAAGAGAGGAGTTGAGAGATTCTTGATGAGTTCTTGGAAGAACTCAGCTGGATTCACCCTGACTTAGCTTTCTTCAAAGCTTCTTGAGTAGAACTGAATAAGGCTGAATCCTCTGCAGTTGTTCCTTGACCTCTGCCACTTAAGATCCAGACTGAATCTGAATCCTTCTTCTCAGCCTAGTTCCAAAGGCTGGTTTCTTGGATGGAGCCCTCTCTCTCCAACTTCTTAGATCTGCAGTTGGACTGCAAGATCTTCTTGTGTTGATACCCTTGGTACCACTTCAACAATTTGATCAACCTTGACAGTAATCTGATCAATTACTTCAACTTATCTCAACAACTGTTTCTGTAAACTGTGAGTGCCTATTTATAGGCCTTCTTCATGGTAACCGGCTGGTCTGGTTCATAACTGACTTCTGACATCTCTGACAGTTGCTGTAGACCGGCTGGATCGGCAGCTGTCATGTCAACCAGTCACTTCTTGAAAATCTCTAACAGTCAGTAAGTGTCGAGACTTTCTGTCTTTAAGTGTCGACACTTATAGTCCAAGTGTCGACACATGTTGTGTAAGTGTCGACACAAGTCTACAAGGTGTCGACACATTTCCTTGTATGTCTCGATACAGATTCTTCTGCATGTGTCGACACTAAAATTGAGTGTCGACACAAGTACTTGTTCTTCTAGCTTTTGTTGTATTCTTCTAAGTGTCGACACATCTCCTTTGTGTCGACACAACTTATTGTGTTAAATCTGTCTAGTGTCGACACTGCCTCTTGGTGTCGACACATAGTCTTTTATGTTGAAACTTGCTGAGTGTCGACACAGCTCCTTGTGTCGACACACCTTCTTGTTGTTGAGACTTTAGCTGAGTGTCGACACATTCCCATAGTGTCGACACTTGTACTTAGAATAATTTGTTGTTCTTTCTGTTCTTTGCTAAGTGTCGACACAGCTCCATGTGTCGACACTTTCTTCAAGTGTTGAGTCTTTAGCTGTGTGTCGACACATTGTTCTGGGTGTCGACACATACTTCAAATGTTGACTCTTCTGTTGAGTGTCGACACATTGTGTTGAGTGTCGACACACCTTCAAGTGCTGACTCTTCTGCTTAGTGTCGACACATAGTGTTGAGTGTCGACACTTGTACTTGGACTCTGCAGACTTTTGCTGAGTGTCGACACAGCTCCAAGTGTCGACACTTTCTGGTGTAGACACAGCTTCACTGGGTGTCGACACAGCTCCTTGTGTCGACACTTTCTGTCTGCACTTTTCTTCACTGAGTGTCGACACAGCTCCAAGTGTCGACACTTTCTGTCTGGTGTCGACTCTGCTTCCCAGGTGTCGACACAATGACTCCAAGTGTCGACACATCTTGTCTGGGTGTCGACACAAGTCTTCTTAAGTGTCGACACTTTCCCTCTGGCTGTCGACACATGGACTTAGAAACTTTTTGCTTCAGTCCAGTTCTTTCTTAACCTGCACAAGTAACTCAAACATACATCAAATACATTATGATGTATATCATTGAGTTGGGTGAGGCTTCTTCAAATCAGGTACATTTGACCAATGTACCCAACAATCTCCCCCTATTTGGAGAAGTCATAACTCTTAGTTAATGATATACACCATCCATAATTAAAATTACAAAATGATGTACAGCAGGGTAAACATAAACATGTAATAAATTCACACAGGTATACACATTCAGCATTGTAAAACAAATAAGAAATAGATACTGCTCAGAACAACCATGAAATATATTTATCATATATTGTTCTAACATTGTTCCTTATACATTTTCCAAGGTTTACAAAAATGTTTTTCATTTAACAGATTACAACAAGCTACAAGTTTAATTCCTAATCTATTTCTGATCAGGTTCTTTGATAACTATTCCCTTTCCAGCTTGAACTTGAGCTTTGACAGGGGCTTCAGCAGGTTCAGCAACAGCAGGCTTCTTTCCTTTTAAGTCCTTCTTTTTCAGCTCCTCTGCTTTGATTTTCTGCCTCTCAAAGTAGTGATATGGCTTGGGGAAGTACTTGCTAGGCTCCACAGCAGTTGGAGGTAGCTTTCCCATCTTAGCCTTCCTTCTGAATTGTACTACAGCCTCCTGCCTAATCTCATGCTTTCTCCATTCTGCCTCAGAGAACCATTTGTTCCTTTCATGAGCATTGTCCTTTACAGCTTTCCAGGCAGTTAGAATTATATTTCTAGAGGTAGGGCTTCATTGTTCAAAATCTGGATTTTGTTCTGCTTGTTCCCTAAACCTCTTTTTAGACAATCTTGTCTCTTCTTCTTTGTTCAGAGCCTCTTGCAGAGCTTCAGAAATAGGTTGAACAACCTTCTCAATATGAATATTTGCCTTGCCCTCAGTTGGGCTATACATTGTGCTGACATCTGCTTGAACCATGTCAAAATCTGGAGGTGGATATATCACTTGAGCTACTTCTTGTTGCTCACCTCCAAGATATGCAGTTTGTATTCCTGATTCAGCCACATTATCATCATCACAAAGTGGAGGATAGCCCAGTGTAGCTCTGATGGAGTTAGATATCCATTTGGTATGGTCAGAGCTAGCTTTGATTAATACTCTCTCCCCCTTTATGACTTCTCTGGCCATATGGTCTCTGACATCATCCTTCTGAAACCTTATCTGGCTATCCAAATACCTGATTCCCTCTTTAAAGTAAGGTCTGAGCTTAGTGAGCTGTTCAGAGATGGCCTTCTGGGAATCTTTAATTGCAGTCTTGACAGTAGTAATCTCAGCTTGAAAGACTTTATCAAAGTCAGCCTTAGCAGCAGCAGAAGATGTTGAAGGTTCAGCAGTCTTATTCTTCAACTCAGTGACTATAGCATTATGAGAGGCAGTCAAATTATCATTCATTCTTAACTGATTCTCCAGCACATATCCTTGCTTTACTGCTATATCATCTACCTGAGCCTTGATCTTCTCCTGGTGAGTTGCCAAATAGACCACTGCATTCCCACCCTTGTGGAAGCAGTAGTCATTTCCTTCTTGTTCAGATTCATCTCAAACCTTATAGATTTGATATCTTGTGCAAGATCAAACTGTAGGGACTTGTGCCCTTCATCCACATAAGCCTCTATTGCCTTCCTTTGCTCATCCAACTTGATCTGCATGGCAATCATCAAAGCACTATAATCAACTGTTGGAGCTTGTTGAACTATAGGCTGTGGGGAAATGGATTGCAAGGCTTTCTTGAAACTCTGACTTCTTCTTTTAAAAACATAGAGTTTCTTCTTCTTGGCCCTAGCACTCTCCTCATCCTTAGAGGCAGAAGTGCTGGCAATATCTACCCTGTCCTTAGGGCTTTGAGGTTTGTCAGCTGGCACAGCAGTTGCCTTTTCAGTTTCCAGCCTAATAGGCTCTTCCAGAACTTCCATGTGCGCCCCCTCAGCAGCAGCACTCTTATCTTCAGCATCAATTTCTTTGTCAAAATCTGCATGATCCAGATTTAGAAACAAATCTTCCATTGTAAATTCATGAGGGGATGGAGCTGGAGATAGTCTTTGCTCTTCAACCACTGATTCAGGTACCACTTCTTGTTCAGCAGATTTGTCTTCTAAAACAATATCTGATACTTGACTGTTTAGCTGAGTTTGCTGATGGACATCAGACAAATCAGAATCTGCTATAGAAAAATCTAAAGTGTTTAGTTCAGAGAGTACCTCTTGTATAATGATGGTGGCTTGCTCACTGTCCAGAGTAGATGGTTCTTCTACTACTGGAAGCTCCCCCTGGCTGTGATCCCTATGGATGGGGCTAGCTGGAGGCAGCTCCCCCTGGATCTCAGCAGTCTCTTGAGGAGCAGGAGTCTTTACTACTGTCTCTTCCTCTTGCTCATCAGGTGTGAACACCACCTGTTCTTCACTCTCAGAACTGCTTGAGGACTCTTGTGCCACAACAGCAGTTTTCCTTTTCTTCCTGGGAGGAGTGACTTTCTCTGTAACTGGCTTCTCAGGGGTAGGCATGTCCTTTGACAACACCCTTTCCCATCTAGAAAAGATCCTTTGATCTATCTTCCTCATGTGATTGATCTTACTTCCAGCAGCAGAGCTCATTACCTCTGGTATGGTACCAGCTAGGTAGAGACTGATAATCCTGCCCAGGTTGGGCTTTTTTAGACTTTCCTTTATTTTCTCATAAACTATCATAGACCAATCTGTTCTTAGGGTGAATATTATTCTGGTCATGATATTGAACATGGAGGCTGACACCCTGTCATGCCCTCATGGCTTACTGAGGATAACCTTTCTCACAATCTCTGACATGAACTTTCCTTGGTTGTTCATGCCTTTCCTGTTGAAGACAGATCCTATCTTCATTTTAGGATCAAGACCACACCAGGTAAGAGCTTCCCTGGTCTTAGTTGCAGTTACTTCCTCTTCATCTTGAGTTTTAGGTAGCTGGAGTACCTTCCTCAGAGTTTTTGGTGAAATCTTAACCTTAGATCCATGAACTCTGGATTTGATCATGTATCCAGATTCATCTACAGCAGCTTCATGCAGGAATTCAAGAACTTCCTTTTTCCAAATCTTAGTTGGTTCTGAAACTAAGTATTCCAATCCAGAATCGGCGACTAGGGTTACTACCGCCTTGAGTTCTTGATAAGCTTCATCGAACGCACCTCGCACTAGCTCATATCCCTCGTTGACGTTCTCCTCAAGCTTGGGAGCCATTAGGGTTTGGAGAATTAGTCTTGAGAAAAGAGAAATGTCGACACAATAGTTTTGGTCTCGAAACTTTGAAAGCGTGTCGACAATCAGAGACAGAACCCTATTTATACCTTTCTGATTTTGAAGATGAACAGACGGGACAGCTAGCTAAACATGTGTCGACACTGGCAATAAGTGTCGACACTGACTTATAATGTCTCGACACACATGTGTCGACACAAGTTTAGTCAACAGATATTATATGTCGACACTTGGTTATGTGTCGACACAACATAACTCGACACATCGTCGAGACTTTACTTAGAAAATTCTGAGTAAAACATATGTGTCGACATCATATTGGATGTGTCGACACCTACTTGACATGTGTCGACACTAACATTCTGAAGTGTCGACATCACATTCCTAGATGTGTCGACACGTTTTTCCTGAAGTGTCGACACCACTATTCTGTGTCGACATAGACTTGTCTATGTGTCGACACCTTTTTACTTAGCCAAATTTCTATTCTGTAAACTTAGTCTAAGTTTATCATACCTAGTTCAATTTTGAATCTATTGAACTTAGCTTCTTCTAGTGGCTTAGTAAACATATCAACTACTTGTTCATCTGTTTTAACATATTCAAGTGAAATATCTTCTCTTTCTACATGTTCTCTAAGAAAGTGATATTTAATCTCAATATGTTTTGTTCTACTATGTGATACAGGGTTATTAGCTATTGAAATAGCACTTGTAGAATCACAGTAAAGTGGAGTTCTACTTACCTGAAATCTATAGTCCTCTAGTTGATGTTGAATCCATAGAAGTTGAGCACAGTAACTTCCTGCAGCCACATACTCTGACTCAGCTGTGGAGATAGCCACACTAGTCTGCTTTTTGCTGCTCCATGAAATTAGTCTTCCACCTAGGAATTGACAGGTTCCAGTAGTGCTCTTTCTATCCTCTTTGCATCCTGCAAAGTCTGCATCTGAATAACCTGTTAGATCAAAGTCTCCATTCTTAGGGTACCAGAGGCCTAGATAGGGAGTGCCCTTTAGATATCTCAAAATTCTCTTGACAGCAGTCAAGTGAGACTCTTTAGGGCAGGCTTGATACCTTGCACAAACACATGTAGCATACATGATGTCTGGTCTACTAGCAGTCAAGTATAATAGGGAGCCAACTATCCCTCTATACAAGGTTTCATCTACAGGTTTCCCTGCATCATCCTTGCTAAGAGACATACTTGACCCCATAGGAGTCTTCATGGTACTGGATGAATCCATACCATACTTCCTTATGAGTTCTAGGGTGAACTTTGACTGACAAATGGACAAACCACTCTCAGTCTGTTTAACTTGGAGACCCAAGAAAAACTTCAGCTCTCCCATACTACTCATTTTAAATTGACCTTGCATAAGTTTTGCAAACTTTTTGCAAAGGCTGCTTTCAGTAGACCCAAATATAATGTCATCTACATATATTTGGACTAGCATGACATTGCCTCTAGATTCCCTAAGGAATAGAGTCTTATCTATTTTCCCCCTTGAGAACTTGTTCTCAATGAGGAAACTAGATAGGGTTTCATACCAAGCCCTAGGGGCTTGCTTTAACCCATATAAAGCTTTCCTAAGTCTATAGACATAATGAGGTAGAGTTGGATCAACAAAACCTGAAGGCTGCTCCACATAGACTTCTTCTTTCAAATTACCATTTAGGAATGCTGACTTGACATCCATTTGGTATACCTTGAATCCTTGATAGGTTGCATAAGCCAAGAACATTCTTATGGCTTCCAGTCTAGCTACTGGAGCAAAGGTTTGATCAAAATCAATACCTTCTTCTTGCCTATATCCTTTAGCAACCAGTCTAGCCTTATTCTTAATGATGACTCCTTGTTCATCCATCTTATTCCTGTAGATCCGCTTAACTCCTATTATATTGTGGTCTTTAGGTTTAGGAACCAATTCCCAGACCTTGCACCTCTTGAACTGATTAAGCTCTTCTTGCATTGCTTCAGTCCATTGTGGATCTTGTATTGCTTCTTCAAATCTTTTAGGTTCAACTTGAGACAAAAAGCTGGAATAGATTGCAGCATTCATATTTCTACTCCTGGTTTGTACTCCTTGTCTTGGATCTCCAATAATCAGCTCTACTGGATGATCTCTAAGATGCCTGTGGGCTGGAGGCATCCTCACTTCAGGTTGAGCCTCTTCAGCATCTACATCATGCTGTACTCCTTGTCTTTCTTCAGCAACTGGCACATGTAGTTCTCCCCCTGGACAACAGCTACTCTCCTCAACTTGCTGTCTTGCAGCCGGCACCTCTTCTATAGTAAGCTTGTCCAATTACTTTGTCAAACCTGTGGGGCTGCATACATTGCTAGACAACTCATTATTAATAAGTTTTGTCTCATCAAAAACTACATGCACTGATTCTTCTATAACTTGTGTAGTCAAGTTGTAAACTCTATAAGCCTTACTATTATTGCTGTACCCAACAAAAATTCCCTCTTGGGACTTGGCAGCAAACTTAGTCAAGTAAGACTTCCCATTGTTAAGTATGAATCATTTACAACCAAAGATCCTAAAATAGGATAGGTTTGGTTTCATGTCTTTCACAACTTCATAGGGGGTCTTGTTTAGCCTTTTAGTGATGGTAGCCCTATTTATAACATGACATGCAGTGTTAACTGCTTCAGCCCAGAAATATTCTGGTAGTGATGTATCACTTAATAGGGTTCTACCAGCTTCTATCAAGGTCCTATTTTTCCTCTCAGCAATGCCATTTTGCTAAGGTGTTCTAGGTGAAGAGAATTTTTGAAATATCTCAAAGTCTTCACATAGTTTTGTCATGCTTTCAGATTGAAACTCAGTACTATGGTCACTTCTAATTTTGACCACAGTACTATTAAGTTCATTCTGAATTTGCTTGACAAAGCTGTAGAAGACACTAGGTGTTTCAGATTTCTGTCTTAAGAAGAACACCCAGGAAAACCTTGAGTAGTCATCTACAACTACAAGGGTATAGACCTTCCTACCTAAGCTGTGAACTGGCATTGGACCAAAGAGATCCAAATGCAAGAGGTACAAACACCTCACAGCATCTTTGTTATCTATGCTTCTAAAAGTGGATTTAGTCTGCTTGGCTTTTTGACAAGCTGAGCAAATGCCATCTTTAACACACTTAACTTGAGGACCATTCCTCACTAACTCTTTACTAAAGAGTTTGCTAATTGTCTTGTAGTTAAGATGGGCCAGCCTCTTGTGCCATTTGACACAATGAGAGACTGTCTCATCAGCTACAAGACAAACTGGAGAACCATTGTTCTCAATCATAATGTCTAGGCAGTAGACATTTCTCTTCCTATAACCTGTCAAGATGATCTCTTGATCACTTGACCTCTTGATATGACAACTATTTTTAACAAATGAGATGTCATACCCTACATCACTTAACTGACTTATACTTATTAGGTTGTGTTTCAACCCTTTAACATAAGCCACTTGAGTAATGGTAACTAAGTTTGAAGAAATGTTACTAAACCCTTTGATGATTCCTTTTTCAGAACCACCAAAGGTCACTTTAGGATCATTTTTGATTGGAATGTAGTCCTTCAGTAGTCCCCTAGTTCCAGTCATATGTCTGGAACATCCACTGTCCAAGTACCATGTAGGGGTATGGCCACTTGGACTCACCTACAAAACAGATTAATGGACCTTAGAACCCAAAGCAATCTTGGGTCCTTGGTACTTGTTAGTCTGTAACTTGACAAAGCTACCTACTGGCTTTCCACCAGGTAGCTTGCTACTCACCTTGGCACTGGCATTGTGCCAACAGTCCACTACAAAGTGGCCAACCTTGCCACAACACCAGCATTCAAACTTGTTGTACCTTTGCTTAGGTACAACCTTTGCTGTTTTATCTACAGCAGACCTGTTGAATGTTGGGGCTTTGCCCTTGGACTTAAACTTGGACTGCTCAGTCCTTGCAGGTCTAACAAAGCCCAGTCCAGCCTTGCCTTTATGATGAACAAATTCATCAATTAAAGGTAGCACTGATTTAGGTTTTGAAAACCTAGCAACAAGCTCTCTTTCTTTCTGAAGATTGATCTTCAGTCTCTTAATTTGATCATTCTTATAGGTGATAGTTCTCATCTGAATCACAGTAATGTGTTTCAGCCTGGCTACCTCATTCAGTTTTTGATCAAATTGTTTCTCAAAATCTGTTGCAACAGCCTTGAGATCAGCAATCTCCTTTGCCTGACTTTTGGCTAGGGTCTTGCATTTCTTGTAGGCTTACAACAGCACCTTATATTCATCTATAAGCTGATGAATATCTTCCTCAGACTCAGATACATTCTCATCACTTGATGAAGAAGAATCTGATTCTGAACTAGAACAAGAATCTGAATTTAAACTTGAACTTTGTACCTGACTGGGTCCTAGCTGCTCCAGGATTTTGGCACTGTCTGTCAAAGCCATTAGCCCTTGGCAATGACTGTCTTCTTGTTCATAAATTGACTCCAAGATCTCCATGAATTCTTCCTCTTCTTCTTCTGCATACAACCCTATGTAGGCTTCAGCCTCAGACTCAGTTTCTGAAGAAGATATATCTGATAGAGTCTTCTCCTTCTTAGCAACAAAAGACTTTTCTTTCTTCCCTTTGAAGTGAGTCTTTTTCCTGTCACCAGAATCCTTTCTCTTCTCTGGACAATCTGCAATAACATGGCCCTGTCTATTGCAGCAATAGCAAACAATCTTTGAACCAGTTGCCTTGCTTGACTTTGTCCTCTTCCTGTCTTTCTTTGAAGACTTTTTCTCCTGATGAAAGGCTTCCTTTCCCTTTGAAGAAGAAGGTCTTGACCTCCACTGTTTCTTCCTCAGGAATTTCTGAAAATGTCTAGTGAAGGCAGCAAAGTCTTCATCACTTTCACTGCTCTCACTCTTTGTGCTGATAGACTCATCAGATTCTGATTCAACTACCTCTGGAGGTGGAGTTGAAGACTTATTCCTGCACTTTCTGGGAACTTCTGTCTTGAAAGCAACAGTTCTTTCTTTGTGCTCAGTCCTTGTTGATTTCTCCTCCTCTTTTCTCACTGTTAACTGCATCTCATATGACAATAGCTTGCCAAACAGTGTGGGAGGTGGAATTTCCCCCAACTTAGTCATTTCTCTTATGGTACAGATCTTAGTGTCCCAATCTTTGGTTAGGGACCTTAAGAACTTGTCATTTAGTTCATAGTTAGTGAACTCTCTTCCATAAGACATGAGTTCATTAACTATTCTGTAAAATTTCTTATAGCACTCAGTGATGCTATCACTCTTTCCTTGCCTAAAGCTCTCATACTCCTGATTTAGCAAGGACTTCCTATCTTGCCTAACTTCTTCAGAACCTTCCATATAGACAATGAGAGTATCCCACATCTCTTTTGTTGTCTTACAGTGAATTAAGTTCTGAAAAGTGGCATCATCAATGGCACTCACTATTATGTTCTGTGCCCTCTTGTCCATGGTGGCTAGGACAATTTCATCCTTAGTCATCTCAGAGGAATCCTTTGGAGTCCTCTGATTTGCATCCAATACTGAAATCTTCATTGGCACATAAGGCCCTTCCTTAACTGTAATGTAGATTCTAGGGTCAGAGGCTTCCATAAATAGCCTAACCCTCTCTTTCCAGATCTCAAAGATCTCTTTCCTGCATATGGGTAATTTCATGGAACTCAATTCCTTGTGATTCTCATAAGAACATATGTTTCTTGATGTTCTTGAATTTCTTGAAACTGTGTAATACCTTACTCTGAATCTGTCAAACAGGATTTCCTCAGGCTGTTAGTCCTTGTTTTGAGGAACCTCCCTCTGATACCACTTGAAAGATATGGTACCTAAACACCTAGAGGGGGGGGGGTGAATAGGTGACCTAATCCTTTTCTAACTTTGTTGGCAGCTACTTAGTTAAATCACAGAGTTCTAACTACTTTTGCACAGCAAACAGCAATAACAAAACATACACAGCACAATCACAGCACAACACACAGTGTTTTATAGTGGTTCCCCAAGATATGGGTACATCCACTTTCCCCCTTCGCCTATCTAGCAGTGTACTAGATTCGGCCAAACTCCTGCACTGTCTCAGAACCCAAATTGGTTCCTACCTCAGGCCCAAAGCCTTACAACTCAGCTTTATCCCAAAGCCTACACTCAGCCAATCAAGGCTTACACTCAGCCAATCCAAGGCCTACACTCAGAGATCTCAATCTCCTACACTCAGGCAAACAAGCCCTACCCTCAGCCTTTATAAATATAGGCTTACAATCACTCAGATCCAATGGATCCTACAAGTTAAAGGATATTACAAATTATAACTCTACAACTCAGAATAATAAGAGAGGAGTTGAGAGATTCTTGATGAGTTCTTGGAAGAACTCAGCTGGATTCACCCTGACTTAGCTTTCTTCAAAGCTTCTTGAGTAGAACTGAATAAGGCTGAATCCTCTGCAGTTGTTCCTTGACCTCTGCCACTTAAGATCCAGACTGAATCTGAATCCTTCTTCTCAGCCTAGTTCCAAAGGCTGATTTCTTGGATGGAGCCCTCTCTCTCCAACTTCTTAGATCTGCAGTTGGACTGCAAGATCTTCTTGTGTTGATACCCTTGGTACCACTTCAACAATTTGATCAACCTTGACAGTAATCTGATCAATTACTTCAACTTATCTCAACAACTGTTTCTATAAACTGTGAGTGCCTATTTATAGGTCTTCTTCATGGTAACCGTCTGGTCTGGTTCATAACTGACTTCTGACATCTCTGACAGTTGCTGTAGACCGGCTGGATCGGCAGCTGTCATGTCAACCAGTCACTTCTTGAAAATCTCTAACAGTCAGTAAGTGTCGAGACTTTCTGTCTTTAAGTGTCGACACTTACAGTCCAAGTGTCGACACATGTTGTGTAAGTGTCGACACAAGTCTACAAGGTGTCGACACATTTCCTTGTATGTCTCGACACAGATTCTTCTGCATGTGTCGACACTAAAATTGAGTGTCGACACAAGTACTTGTTCTTCTAGCTTTTGCTGTATTCTTCTAAGTGTCGACACATCTTCTTTGTGTCGACACAACTTCTTGTGTTGAATCTGTCTAGTGTCGACACTGCCTCTTGGTGTCGACACATAGTCTTTTATGTTGAAACTTGTTGAGTGTCGACACAGCTCCTTGTGTCGACACACCTTCTTGTTGTTGAGACTTCAGCTGAGTGTCGACACATTCCCATAGTGTCGACACTTGTACTTAGAATAATTTGTTGTTCTTTCTGTTCTTTGCTAAGTGTCGACACAGCTCCATGTGTCGACACTTTCTTCAAGTGTTGAGTCTTTAGCTGCGTGTCGACACATTGTTCTGGGTGTCGACACATACTTCAAATGTTGACTCTTCTGTTGAGTGTCGACACATTGTGTTGAGTGTCGACACACCTTCAAGTGCTGACTCTTCTGCTTAGTGTCGACACATAGTGTTAAGTGTCGACACTTGTACTTGGACTCTGCAGACTTTTGCTGAGTGTCGACACAGCTCCAAGTGTCGACACTTTCTGGTGTAGACACAGCTTCACTGGGTGTCGACACAGCTCCTTGTGTCGACACTTTCTGTCTGCACTTTTCTTCACTGAGTGTCGACACAGCTCCAAGTGTCGACACTTTCTGTCTGGTGTCGACTCTGCTTCCCAGGTGTCGACACAATGACTCCAAGTGTCGACACATCTTGTCTGGGTGTCAACACAAGTCTTCTTAAGTGTCGACACTTTTCCTCTGGGTGTCGACACATGGACTTAGAAACTTTTTGCTTCAGTCTAGTTCTTTCTTAACCTGCACAAGTAACTCAAACATACATCAAATACATTATGATGTATATCATTGAGTTGGGTGAGGCTTCTTCAAATCAGGTACATTTGACCAATGTACCCAACAGTAATAGTTGCTTGCATACCTGGGATGGTCAGGTTCTTATCCTTAAGGAACTTATCCTAAAAGAACAAAACATCACAAGATTCAATAATTATATTATTAGACAGGTCTAAGAATCTATCTGCAGTACTATCTTCAGCACAACCTAAGTAGACACACGCGTTGGTCCTAGGTCCAAGTTTAGACCGTCTAGGGTCAGAGACCCTGACATAGGCTATGCAACCCCATGTCTTAAGTTTATTCAATGTCGGGGGTCTCTTAAACCAAAGCTCATAGGGTGTGACGTCTAACTTAGCATGAGGGACTTTGTTCAGAATGTTGTTTGCAGTTAAAACTGCTTCTCCCCAATAGGCAGTAGGCATGCCAGCAGTGAGCAACATAGAGTTCAACATCTCTGTTAACGTTCTATTTTTTCGCTCGGTTATACTATTCGATTGGGGTGAGTAAGGAGTAGTGGTTTATGCTATGATTCCTTGAGAGGCAAGGAAACCCCGGAACTCACTGGACATGTATTCTCCTCCTCTATCACTTCTAAACCTCTTTATTCTCATGTCTAGTTGGTTTTCTACCCTGGTTTTAAAAAGACAAAACTTTTCAAACGCTTCATCTTTAGTTTTAAGAAGATAGATGTGACAGAACCTAGAGCAGTCATCTATAAACGTGATCATATACTTCCTTCCTCCTCTGGTGACAAAACTTTTAAAGTCACATATATCGGAATGTATAAGCTCTAGAGGTGTTGTGCTCCTAGTAACCGCACTAAAAGGTTTCCTAGTGATCTTAGTCTGAGCACACACGTCACATTTCTCAGGCTGTGACTTAGTGTCTAATGTGATCTGGTGAGTTCTATCTATTTGGAATATTTTCCTATAGTTTACGTGTCCTAGTCTCTCATGTAGAGTCTTAGGGCTAACTAAGTTTGTTTGAACTTGTGGAACTACTTCATTTGCTAGACTTAGTCGGTACATCCTATTTTGGACGTATGCACATCCAAAATAGTGGGAGTTAACTGACAGTGTTACTCTACCGTTAAAAAAAGTAAATGACATACCAGCATCACATAATAGACTAATAGACACTAAGTTAGCAGCTAGTGAAGGAATAAATTTGACATTCTTTAAAATTAAAGACTTACCTGAGGACAACAGTAAGGTTGTGTTCCCCACCTTCAGTATGTCAGCTGTGTCGCCATTGATCACTGTCACAGACTCTTTCACAGTAGTGAGACCTGTCATAAGAGCAGAATTGTTGCAAACGTGACACGTCGCCCCCGAATAAAAGTATCACTCCGTGCTGGCCGTAGCGTTTCCGACCATTGTAACAAAGTCGGAAGGCTCAGCTTGGCTAACCATATTGACTTGGTTGTCATCCTGTGGTGCTTTGGTTCTTTCCCTTTTAGGGAGTCTGCAATCAGATGCGCTGTGTCCCCACTTGTTGCAGTTAAAACACTTGCCCTTGAATTTTTTATTGCGTTTGTTAGGGCCTGCAACTTGGGAGCTACCATGGGAGTGTCTGGTCCTCTTAGGGTTCGACACACGTTTAGAACTAAGGAGCATGTTAGCCGCAGTCTTCTGCTTGCTAACAGTTTTTAAAGCGTGTCGAGTCCTATTTTCATCCTCAATGCGAATAAATCGCTTGAGGTCAGTAAGACCGACCTGCATCTTCTTGCGGTACATTTCAGTTTTAAAGTTGTACCACATAGAGGGCAGTTTAAAAATGATTGTGCCAGCAACAAAACTATCTGACAGAGAAATGTTCTCACTATGTAAAGAATCTACTGAAGCTTCAAAATCTGATACCTGAGGGAGAATCGCCTTCTTCTCGTCGAACATGAAGGAGTGGAATTTGTCCACCAGGTGTGCCTTGTACAGATCCTCCTCTTGCCTGAAGTGCTCCTCTAGTGCCTCCCAGATTTCCTTGGCGGTCTTCATTTTGATGTACGTCTTCGCCAGGCTGGAGGACAAGCAGTTCAGCAGGTAGTCGCGGCAGAAGTCCTTATCAGCAATCCACTGGGCTTCATCGTCAGTCCCCATAACAGCAGCACGATCAGACTGAACTGTGTAGAACACATTCAGGTACTTCATTCCAAATTGTGTGTTCAGCTTCCAGTCGTTGAATTCAGTCGCTGTGAATTTCTCCAATTTGATCATTGACACTGGAGAGGTGAAGTTATTCCTCTTCATCATCTTGAGTTTGCTTGAGTCGGAGTGGGGTAAGATCCTTCTTTAAAATTCCCTCAAAAACCTCCAGCAACAACTGCAGAGTTTGGCTGATCCAGCACAATGAAAAATTATCCCAAACTTCCAACACCCTAGCAGGACTTGGCTTCAGATCTAACCAGAGAAGACAACAATAGAAGGATCTTCCTTCAGTCAGAAATTTTTTTTTCTTCCCTTTTTGTAACAGCAGCGGCAGAGATCTGGATCGTAAGGGTGTTGACTGGATCAGAAGGAGATGCGGGCAAACTATCAGTGAAGGCTCTGCAGGTTTCCGATCGTCAAGGGCGTTGTGGAGGCGGTGAGCTTGGAAATGTCGCCGGAGATCTTAATCGCACCGGGGGATGTGGAACGACTGTTTCGCAAGAAACGAAAGCAGCGGCGGCGTCTTCCCTATACCCGATCGAATAAAAAAATGGCTTCCTCCTTCCCGATGAAATCAGTGGCGCAAACCGGGATGAATCGGGAGTAGAAGTCCAAGCGGCGGACAGAAAAGTTCCTTTTTTTTCTCTTCACGAAAACCAGACGGTGGCGGAGAAATCCTCTCGCTCGATCGGCAACGACGGCAGCCTCACAGGCGGCGAACGAACACACCGGCGGCTTCCTCCTTTCCCGATTCCGATTGCAGCGGTGCCTCCTATTCCAGGCGTCAGCGGAGGCGGCGGAAAAACTCCAGGAAAACGAAAAGCACCGAGACAGGAATTATTTCTCCTTATCTCAGATCGAACGTCGGCGTCGCGTTGTTTTTCCGATCTTTAGGAAGCGAAAGCGAAGGAGCGGTTACGGGAGAGCTTTCTCCTTCTCGATGGAAATGTGAGCGGTTACGAGCAACAAAGGGGCGTAACTTCGAGATTGTATGTGTTGCTCGAAGCATCCGGATGGGGATCAAAGTGGGATCCCTTACCCGTTGCCCCTAGGCGGGTATAAATAGGCAAACCCAAGGAGTTTCTACGGGTATCGGATCTACACGTGTCCGAACTGACCCGTTATGCCTGCGAACCCGTTATTCGTCCAATTATACATTAACAATCAGTAGGGCGGGTGAGTAGCATTTTGTGTACACCCAAGGAGACACATCTGGATATGAGAGAGTTGGTCTTGAGATCCTCCTTAGATGTTCCGGTCGGCCAAGAGCGCCCTCCGAAGGTGTCTTAGCTCAGCCTTTGGCTTGGGAGGGGAAGAGTTTGTTAGTCTTCCGGGTATGCGGTGGGTCCTCCACGCTGAGACCTTGGGTCTGTCCCTTGTGTTCCTAATCTTGTGTCTAGATCGTTTGCTTGAGGGTAGTAGGTGCGCGGTAACCCCTCTTTTGGGAGCCCGAACTCCGCAGAGGTCATTTTTGGCTTTAACAACGATCATACTTGGGTCTGACAAGTCACACTTTATACTGAGCACCCCACCACACCACTACGAGGTTGAATCATTTAGGGGAAAAAACTAACAGGCTCTACCTATTAAAGCCCAAAGAAATGTCATATGCGATAAGTTGGGAACAAGGGGCGATTCTCGAGTCTCTTTCCCATCTGCATCAAAACTGTGGATCTATCTTCAGTTTTTGCGAAACCGTCATTTAGGTCTTCCGTTGTTCTTCTCCATTCTGATGTACTTGAGGGTTTGGAAAAAAATTATAGGTGGATTACTCTCATGTATCTCTAGGTGGGAAATACGGCCGAGATCAGCAGTTAGATAAGGATTAACGGCCGAGATACGGCCGTATCGATGCGCGGTACATACGGTTGTATCTCCAACAGATACGACCGTATCTCGGCCGTTGAATGCTCGATCCTACGGTAAATACACATCTCCCACCTAGAAATAGGTGCGAGTAACGCATCTACAATTTCCTCGAGGGTTTGTAGGCCCGGCAACATCGGCAGTGAACGTGATTCATGAAGACAACGAACTCAGCCCTCTACTCATTGTCAATTTTGGAGAAAGACCCGCAGCGGCCGGTCATAAGGTTCTCGACCTTTCTTCATTGTCGGCGAACTCCAACCTCGGTTTTCCCTTGCCCGCAACCATTCCTTCATTTTGGGAATGTGTGGCAACGCCTTCTAGCAGAACTAAGGATCTAATTTTAATGTTATTCAGATTTAAATTGCCTCTTCATTAACCGGGCAACTCACTTCAAACAGAAGTTGTTCCAGGTTTGGTTTTAATCTTACCATTTTCATAGTCAATTAAATACATTTTACTTAGTTGACATCTCGTTTATTTTCATTCTTGATTTTCATACTGTACAACCACGTATCCGGTTGAGCGGGATCCTCCGCAAGTGACGCGCTCGGGACATGCTATGAGCGACGTTGTGGTGCAGCCCCGTTCAAATACGTGCGGGTCCTAGTGCGTGCGCGTGGAGGTTTTATGTGTATATGCTTAACATGTATATGTATATATATATTTAAATATATATGTGTGCGTTTTATTTTATAATATATATATTATATTATATATATATTATATGAGATTATAGAGATAAGGGGGATGCATAAAAAAGAAGAGCAGGCGTACAGCTGAAGGGGGACGGGACATCACAGAGAAAAAAGAAAAAGGAAGGAGAGGGGAAGGAGGTGGGGGACGGTAGAAGGGAGAAAAAAAGAAAATGGAATATAAAAAAAGGAGGCGGGGCATCAGATTGGCTTCCCCGGCCAGGGTTCGGCCTGGAGCAGCAACCCCGCCTCCCCCAACTCTCTTTTCGGCCGCCTCTCTCTCCTCTCGACCTGGAGCCCAGCCGCTGCCGCCCCCCTCCTCTCTCTCCCGGCGGCGCCTGGAGCAGCAACCCCGCCTCCCCCCAACTCTCTTTCTCCGGCCGCCTGGAGCAGCACCCCCGAACCCCTCCATTTCTTCCAGTCCAGGCCGCCGCCTGGAGATCAGCCCGAGCCTCCACCTCTTTCAGTCAAGGCCGCCGCCGCAAGGAGGAGCGCAGCCCGGCTCCTCCTATTTTTTCTGTCCAGGCCGCCTCTAGCGAGTGTTGCCCGAGCTCTACTCCCCCTCTCTCGTCACCGGCCACTAGGGCGGCCCGAGCTCGGCTCTCTCTCTCTCTCTCTCTCAGTTCTCTCTTCGACGCCGCCGCCTAGGGTAAAGCAAGCCCGGCCGGGAGCTCCTCTCCCGGCGCCGCCTACAGCGAGACCGGCCGGGAGCTCCTCTCCCGGCGCCGCCTACAGCGAGGCCGGCCGGGAGCTCCTCTCCCGGCGCCGCCTACAGCGAGGCCGGTCGGGAGCTCCTCTCCCGGCGCCGCCTACAGCGAGGCCGGCCGGGAGCTCCTCTCCCGGCGCCGCCTACAGCGAGGCCGGCCGGGAGCTCCTCTCCTGGCTCCACCTAGAGCTCGAACCAGCTACCAAGAGAGAGAGAGAGAGAGAGAGGGGGATGATTACATCTCTCCCAGCAAAGACTCGGCCATCAAGGAGGAGGATGAGAAGTTATTTCTTCAGCAAGGCCCGACACCGCTGACAAAAAACACGCGTTAAGGGCAACAAAATTTCTACTTGGGCAGGTGAAGCCCTCATTTTCCATATTTGCATGGAAGCCCCTCTCCACCAGCGGGTGGGGGAAGGGAGCTCTCCGACGGGTTGACGTGTACGACCCTGCAATTAACTGTGTTAGCACCCGGAAGCGGGAGTACGGGTTTAGACATGCTGTGTGAAGCCCATCCGGACGTGTGAGCCAGATTGGTGATGTTCTGGGATTCCCGGAGAAGACTCCGAGAAAGTTGTGTATTATCCATTTGCAGGGAATGCGCGCCACAACCCCCGAAAAAGGGGTGGGTGCAATATATTTGGTTCGCTCATGTTAGCCGACTGGCGTTTAGCTGACCGCCGCTTGTCGAGACGTTGACGTACAGGTGTTGCAGTACCAAGCGGGGAGTAGCGGGCTTAAGCCCAAGCTTGTGTCGGCCCTCGAAGGCCTATTTTTTGCTTATATTGCCGGCCTGCGTGCCGAAGTATGGAATTCATATTCCTGTAATATTTTATAATATCTGTGATGCTCTGTGTATGTGTAGCTTTCTTCTTCGTATTAGGCGGGCGGTGTTCTCGTGAACCGCTCGCCCCGTGGGGGCCCCGAGATATAGTTGTCGGGAAGCCCCTGATGGCCTGTTGACAGCCTTTTAGAATAGCGGAATTACGCTGTTAGTGGCCCAACTTGGGCAGCGTGTCGTGGAATTGCTCGGTGAGTTTGCGCCATCAGTAGGGCAGGTGAGTAGCATTTTGTGTAGACCCAAGGAGACACGTCTGGATAGGAGAGAGTTGTTCTTGAGACCCTCCTTAGATGTTCCGGTCGGCCAAGAGCGCCTTCCGAAGGTGTCTTAGCTCAGCCTTTGGCTTGGGAGGGGAAGAGTTTGTTAGTCTTCAGGGTATACGGTGGGTCCTCCACGCTGAGACCTTGGGTCTGTCCCTTGTGTTCCTAATCTTGTGCCTGGATCGTTCGCTTGAGGGTAGTAGGTGCACGGTCATCCCTATTTTGGGACCCCGAACTCCACAGAGGTCATTTTTGGCTTCAACAATTATGGTGCGGTGAGCGTGGAGAGTGGTCAGCATGGAAAAACTCAGCCGAACGTCATGGCCATAGAAGAGGAACCAAGTGACGATCAGGGTCATGTGATGAAAGAAGTCCGCTCACATTCCCCTCTTGTCGCTAGGATGTTCGATCCTGGAGATCAAAACGTGCCTTAGGAAGAATATTTTATGATCGACCCTGGTTCTCAGGAGGGTGGACGTAGCGGGTAGAGATGCCTCGTGTCGGACTTCGACTTGATTGATCGGGTTAACAGTTCTTTTGAGTTATTTGTTTACCTTTATGTTTCCATTATATTTCGGTTTGGAGAGGAGACCACGAGAAGACTCGCTGACCAGGCTCTCATCAAGCTGGCAGGGCTGTAGACTCACTCGGGAGTAGGAGTTGGTTTGGAGAGGAGACCCCCTGGTAGACACGCTGTCTGGCTCCTACTAGCTGGCAGGTCCGAAGGCTCGCCTGTGGGGGAGAGGTCCTGATTCTTGATTCTGCACTACCCCGAGCGCGGCTCAGCCCCAGGTAGACCTGCTGTCTGGCACCTACTAGCTGGCAGGTATGAATGCTCGCCTGCGGGGGATAGGTTAGGTTTGTGGAAACTTCATCGGCACCCCGAGCTCGGCTCGGCCCCAGGTAGACCCGCTGCGCAGGCTCTCATCTAGCTAGCAGGTCCGAAGCCTCGCCTGTGGGGGATAGGTTTGGTTTGAGAACTTCATCGGCACCCCGAGCTCGGCTCGGCCCCAGGTAGACCCGCTGCGCAGGCTATCATCTAGCTGGCAGGTCTGAAGGCTCGCCTGCGGGGGATATGTTAGGTTTGTGGAAACTTCATCGGCACCCCGAGCTCGGCTCGGCCCCAGGTAGACCCGCTGCGCAGGCTCTCATCTAGCTGGCAGGTCCAAAGGCTCGCATACGGGGGATAGGTTAGGTTTGTGGAAACTTCATCGGCACCGCGAGCTCGGCTCGGCCCCAGGTAGACCCGCTGCGCAGGCTCTCATCTAGCTGGCAGGTCCGAAGGCTCGCCTGTGGGGGATAGGTTTGGTTTGAGAACTTCATCGGCACCCCGAGCTCGGCTCGACTCCAGGTAGACCCGCTGCGAAGGCTCTCATCTAGCCGGCAGGTCCGAAGGCTCTCCTGTGGGGGATAGGTTTGGTTTGAGAACTTCATCGGCACCCCGAGCTCGGCTCGGCCCCAGGTAGACCCGCTGCGCAGGATCTCATCTAGCTGGCAGGTCCGAAAGCTTGCCTGTGGGGGATATGTTTAGTTTGAGAACTTCATCGGTACCCCGAGCTTGGCTCGGCCCCAGGTAGACCCGCTGCGCAGGCTCTCATCTAGCTGGCAGGTCCGTAGGCTCGCCTGTGGGGGTAAGGGACCCCGAGTGCTGCTCGGCCCCGGGTAGACTCGCTGCTCAGGCCCTCATTAGTTGGGCAGGGCGGTAGGCACACCTGGGGGGAAAGGATTAGCTCCGCGTGTTCAAGAGAATGCAAAATATTTGGCTTCATTATTTTACATTATCTTGAGAAATTTTGTACTTATTGTAAGTAAAGGTATAAGGGTAATCCAATAGCAGTGAGCAAAAATGTATCGAGTGGTTTAACAAGATCAAATGGAGCATGAAGAGATTAGTGTTCTAAGTGCAGTTTTCAGTTTCTCTCAGAATTTTTCTTTGGGTCGGCTCCCACTCGCCGGATACTTGGGGTTGGACATTTCTTTCCGAGCTTGTACCAATCTCGAAAAGAGCGAGGATTGTGTACAACCTCGTATCCGGTCGAGCGGGATCCTCCCCAAGTGACGCGCTCGGGACATGCTATGAGCGACGTTGTGGTGCAGCCCCGTTCGAAGACGTGCGAGTCCTCGTGCGTGCGCGCGGAGGTTTTATGTGTATATGCTTAACATTTATATGTATATATATATTTAAATATATATATATATATATGTGTGTTTTATTTTATAATATATATATTATATTATATATATATTATATGGGATTATAGAGATAAGGGAGATGCATAAAAAAGAAGAGCAGGCGTACAGCTGAAGGGGGACGGGACAACACAGAGAAAAAAGAAAAAGGAAGGAGAGGGGAAGGAGGTGGGGGACAGCAGAAGGGAGAAAAAAAGAAAATGGAATAGAAAAAGAGAAGGAGGCGGGGCATCAGATTGGCTTCCTCGGCCAGGGTTCGGCCTGGAGCAGCAACCTCGCCTCCCCCCAACTCTCTTTCCGGCCGCCTCTCTCTCCTCTCGACCTGGAGCCCAGCCGTCGCCGCCACCCTCCTCTCTCTTCCGGCGCCGCCTGGAGCAGCAACCTCGCCTCCCCCAAACTCTCTTTCTCCGGCCACCTGGAGCAGCACCCCCGAACCCCTCCATTTCTTCCAGTCCAGGCCGCCGCCTGGAGATCAGCCCGAGCCTCCACCTCTTTCAGTCAAGGCCGCCGCCGCAAGGAGGAGCGCAGCCCGGCTTCTCCTATTTTTTCTGTCCAGGCCGCCTCTAGCGAGTGTTGCCCGAGCTCTACTCCCCCTCTCTTGTCGCCGGCCACTAGGGGCAGCCCGAGCTCGGCTCTCTCTCTCTCTCTCTCAGTTCTCTCTTCGACGTCGCCGCCTAGGGTAAAGCAAGCCCGGCCGGGAGCTCCTCTCCCGACACCGTTTACAGCGAGGCCGGCCGGGAGCTCCTCTCCCGGCGCCGCCTACAGCGAGGCCGGCCGGGAGCTCCTCTCCCGGCGCCGCCTACAGCGAGGCCGGCCGGGAGCTCCTCTCCCGGCGCCGCCTACAGCGAGGCCGGCCGGGAGCTCCTCTCCCGGCGCCGCCTACAGCGAGGCCGGCCGGGAGCTCCTCTCCCGGCGCCGCCTACAGCGAGGCCGGCCGGGAGCTCCTCTCCCGGCGCCGCCTACAGCGAGGCCGGCCGGGAGCTCCTCTCCCGGCGCCGCCTACAGCGAGGCCGGCCGGGAGCTCCTCTCCCGGCGCCGCCTACAGCGAGGCCGGCCGGGAGCTCCTCTCCCGGCGCCGCCTGCAGCGAGGCCGGCCGGGAGCTCCTCTCCCGGCGCCGTCTACACCAATGCCGGCCGGGAGCTCCTCTCCCGACGCCGCCTACACCAAGGCCGGCCGGGAGCTCCTCTCCCGGGGCCGCCTACAGCAAGGCCGGCCGGGAGCTCATCTCCTGACGCCGCCTGGAGCTCGAACCAGCTACCAAGAGAGAGAGGGGGATGATTCCATCTATCCCAGCAAAGACTCGGCCATCAAGGAGGAGGATGAGAAGTTATTTCTTCAGCAAGGCCCGACACCACCGACAAAAAACACACGTCAAGGGTAACGAAATTTCTACTTGGGCTGGTGAAGCCCTCATTTTCCATATTTGCATGGAAGCCCCTCTGCACCAACGGGTGGGGGAGGGGAGCTCTCCGACGGGTTGACGTGTACGACCCTGCAATTAATTGTGTTAGCACCCGGAAGCGGGAGTACGAGTTTAGGCATGCTGTGTGAAGCCCATCCGGACGTGTGAGCCGGATTGGTGATGTTCTGGGGTTCCCGGAGAAGACTCCGAGGAAGTTGTGTATTATCCATTTGCAGGGAATGCACACCACAACCCCCGAAAAAGGGGTGGGTGCAATATATTTGGTCCGCTCATGTTAGCCGACTGGCGTTTAGCTGACCGCCGCTTGTCGAGACGTTGGCGTACAGATGTTGCAGTACCAAGCGGGGAGTAGCGGGCTTAAGCCCAAGCTTGTGCCGGCCCTCGAAGGCCTATTTTTTTGCTTATATTGCCGGCCTTCGTGCCGAAGTATGAAATTCATATTCCTGTAATATTTTATAATATCTGTGATGCTCTGTGTATGTGTAGCTTTCTTCTTCGTATTAGGCGGGCGGTGTTCTCGTGAACTGCTCGCCCCGTGGGGGCCTCGAGGTATAGTTGTCAGGAAGCCCCTGATGGACTGTTGGCAGCCTTTTAGAATAGCGGAATTACGCTGTTAGTGGCCCAACTTGGGCAGCGTGTCGTGAAATTGCTCGGCGAGTTTGCGCCATCAGTAGGGCAGGTGAGGAGCATTTTGTGTAGACCCAAGGAGACACGTCTGGATAGGAGAGAGTTGGTCTTGAGACCCTCCTTAGATATTCCGGTCGGCCAAGAGCGCCCTCCGAAGGTGTCTTAGCTCAGCCTTTGGCTTGGGAGGGGAAGAGTTTGTTAGTCTTCCGGGTATGCGGTGGGTCCTCAACGCTGAGACCTTGGGTCTCTCCCTTGTGTTCCTAATCTTGTGACTGGATCGTTCGCTTGAGAGTAGTAGGTGCGCGGTCACCCCTATTTTGGGACTCCGAACTCCACAGATGTCATTTTTGACTTCAACACATACGTTGAAAATTATTCTTATACACACATATATATGTGCTAATTATTTTGGTTGAAGAAATGCTTTTAGACAGAAGTTGGATATTGGCATGTTCTACGGACACCACAAATTTGAAAGAGGCCGAGCATGTCGAAGAATTTGCGAATGGATGGAACTACACATACTTGAAATTCATCTAAAAATCACAAAAAACGGGCCCCATACAATTAAATAAGGTTAAAAATTTTTTGACACTTTTTTGCTTCAGTTAATCCGTGATCAGGTGTTTTTGTTATAAAAATAGGGATGTGGACCTCACTTTTTGTTGTATTTCGGTAATCTTGAGATAAAGTATAGATTTATCCTTTGGGAATATCCTTTGGGAATATCCTCTGTAAAGCACGAACTTGAAATGAATAACGGTATGAATTAATTCCGCACTTCAGTTATCGTTTATTCAAGCTCTGTTTTATTTACATGTTCTTAAATTAATTTGACTAATTATAAAAATTAATCTTACTTTGAATGAGAAAACAAGGGGAAAACACAAATAAAACAGAGCTTGAATAAACGGTTTAACCCATACGTTTAAGATCGCCATCCCCGGAAGCGGAGGGTGTGTTGTACTGCACCGTGCGGTGCAGCATATTCAACGGCTGTCAGTGCATCCATCTTGGGCACACATCTTGACGTGAGCGTTGATGCAGCATTGAATGACGTAGTACACTGTGGAGAACAGCACCCCTACTCCTGTCTAGAATATAAAACAATTTTATCGAGTCCCACAAATTCTTATATTTTATTGCCCTTTCCAAGACTCGGTATATTATTTTGACTACAATAAGTCAATAACGCAGCAACATCAGCAGCGGCGACAGAGTAGCATTCGGATTTTATCGAATAAATGTCCGGATTCTTAAAATTATTGAAATCCGTTTTTTAATAAAATATTAATCCAATTATAATAAAATATCCTCACCGCCTTGGATCTCGCCGGCCCGGTAAAAGCTCAGCTAGGCCTGCTCCAGGCTCAGGCCGGGCTATGAGGTCTAATAAGGACCCATAATGAGATTTGTCCGGTCTGGTACCCGGCCTGAGCCTGGCCGGGTAAAGCCCGGTTTCTAGGCCCAGGCTAAGCCCAGGATCAGGTCGGGCCCGGCCCTTTAACAATCAACGGCCCATAGAGCCGTTGTCTTGAAAAGAAGTCAACCCTATTTAATAGGGCTGGGAGCTATAATTAATTAAAAAATTATTAAAAAATAAATTTAAAATAAATATATTTTTATTGTTTTTTTAAATTCTATAACCCCCCACTCCCAAATCCCACCCCTCTCAAGTCTCATCCCACTATTTTTTATTGTTTGTTTTTTGCATATGTTACAAGAACCACTTGAATGCGATCAAGATGAAACAACATATTTCATCGATCGAGAATAGCTCGTCGGGCATGAAAAACGAGATATACACCATCAACTTAAATTAATTAAAACTTAAAGATGGCGAAACGGATTTTTGAAAAGCCATCGAAATATGTAATTTTTTATTTTTTTACTTAGTGAATAGTGAGTTATTTGTAATTTTTTTGTTTTTATAATTTTGAATTTTTCAATCATAATTATTTTATCTTTGAAATTAATCGTATATTCATATTGGACTATTGGTATAAATTATATAAGTTTTTTTTATTTATTTAGTTTATATTTAAATTGTTTTAAAAATATATTAAAAAAAGGACGCGGCTAAGCCTGGGCCCGGCCCAGCCCGGCCCTGGGGGCCTTAGTAGGCCCCCTCCCGAAGCCAGAAGCCCGACACGGCTCGACTGTAATCAGGATCCGGGCCCGGGCCGGTTCGGGAAAGCCCGGCCCGGGAAGGGAGGTTTAGGCCCGGGCCTGGGGGCTTTATAAACACGACTACCATTAATATATCGGAGAAATGAACATAAAAATGTTATTATTAATATTTTGTAATTTATTTAGTTTTTAATGAGTGACAGTCTGAAAGAAATGAGGCTCCACTCTTACGATCGATGGTATCTCAAATGTGATGGTACATGTCGGACTCCCGCGTCCCGCGCGACATTATCTCGACATTGTCTAGAAACGACAGCTCTCCCGCGGCTCACAAATCCCCTACATGTTGTAAAACAAATATAGAAAACAATTGAATATTTGACCGTAGTCAATTCCAGAGTTAGTTTAACCTGGCTGCACCCATATCTGAAATATAGAAAACATTAAGTAATATAGTTTAAGCTTGATAAATAAAAAAGACAATTGTTATAGGGTGTTTATATTGGCAGCCCAGATTTGAATATTGGCATCCCAACAAAATAATAAAAAACATACATAATATGACCGCTAATAGCAGCCTAAAATGTGGAACACGCGTCTTTTGAAAATAAGTCTACTATATGACATTTTTAGAAAAAGTGTTCAACATGAAAGTTGTAGATCTCGACGAGATCTACAACTTTCATGTTGAACACTTTTTCTAAAAATGCAATATAGTAAGCCTATTTTCAAAAGGCGCGAAACTCGGGCGAAACTGTGCGAGTTCCGCCCGAGTTCCGCGCCTTTTGAAATTAAGCCTACTATATGACATTTTTAGAAAAAGTGTTCAACATGAAAGTTGTAGATCTCGTCGAGATCTACAACTTTCATGTTGAACACTTTTTCTAAAAATGTCTATTTAAAAATTTAATTTTCGGGCTGTCAGTATCCATCGGGCTGTCAATAGCCATAGTTTAGGCTGTCATTATCTTTGGGCTGCCAATATCTATATAAGGGCTGCCAATATAAACACCCTTGTTTTTATACAAACCGTATCCGTCTATCCCCCGCCTCCCCCCGGTCGGGCCTCACTTCAGTCTGACTGAATCGGACTGAAGTTAGGCGATACCTATTTTACCCCTGCAGTGAATAAATATTGCTGAATGAATCCCGCATCACGTCGGCCCTTTAGGTTTCGCGATAGACGCGTCTTCCACTCTTCTGTCTTCCACTCTTCCTCGGCAAGTCTTCCACGGCGACGGCGGTGCCCGAGCAGCTCCAATCACGTCATAGCCTCATCGCGTCGTCGCTCCGACCCGGTAATCTCCGGGATTGCGCTCGTTCTCCTCTACGGCGGCCAGTAATCTCCGGGATCGCGCTCGTTCTCCTCTCCGGCGGCCGGTAATCTCCGGGATCACTCCGGTCCGACTTAATCAGACTGAAAATGAGTGATTCACATTTTGCCCCCCCCCCCCCCATCCGCATTCCCGATCTCAACTGAAAGGCGGATGCTGGATCGCTCCTCTCACTGCTGCTGGATCGCTCCTTCGCTGCTATCCGCCCCCTATTTTGGTCGTTCTCCCTCTCGACTTGGATCCGCCTCTTCTGTGCCACAACCCATTCCCTAGCTGGGGAAGATTTCCGCCTCCCGTTTCTGATTTCACGCTCGAAGGCCGTGGACGCCGACTGCTCTAACAAACACAACTTCTTCCTGTTTCATCATCCTCCTCCAGGTATGAATTCCGTAAAAAAACTTTGAGTAGAGCTCGCCTTCGCCATATCCTCAAGCCCGTCCAGAGTTCGTCTGCGCTTTTTATGTCAGGTTTTGTTTTTGATTTCTCATTTCCGATTTACTTTATTCCAATTTCGTGCAATCTTTGTTTTGATATTTTTTAATTGATGTATTTATGTTCTGAACCAAGATAAATTTGTTGCCCACAAGTTGTTTGATGAAGTGCCAAAAAATATTAAATTTGTTCCCCACAAATTATTTGATGGAATGCCATGAAATGTTGAAGTTTCACGGCATTTTTTTCTTTAATTTAATGGTTTCATATTTTCATTTCTCAAATATGCAGAACAGACCTACTAGTATTTACCAACATAAAACAGAAAACTCAGGTTGAAAAAAAAAATTGATGGAACACCAAACATAACTGTGAGATAGCAAATGGATTGAAAATTTTGCTCACACTTTAATAACAATCAATGCTACATAACTGTTAATGATACTCCTAATGAAAATAGAGATTGAAAATTTGAATCTAAGCAAGTACTTGTTGTAGTGGTTGTTTTTCTTTTATTTTTTCTCACTTGCAATAATATTTTTAAAATTTTGAATTAAAAATTATCAAAATCTAACTGTTTTACTTTGTGCTCAGGTTCAGTTGTAGTGATTTCTTGGAGCACTATAGTAATGTAGTCACGATGTTCTCAATATTTTTTGACTCCTCTCCTGCTAACTATGACCGTCGGTGAAAAATGAATCGCGGCGTTCGCTAATTGAAAAGAACTAGTCCAAAAATTCTTTGAAAATTCTCTTCCATGTTGCAACTGAGAATCTGACAGCATGTTGATTTCAATATGGATCTTGATCATCAAATCCTCTCCAGGTTTGGGTTCCTAACTCTTTACGTCGAAGCTTTCATTATGTGCTTCTATTTGTTTAATTATGCTTACATTGTGTTCTTTATTGCACATCTTCTACATTATTAACTAATTTAGTCTCTACTTGGAGGGACATATTTTCACCGGTCAAGCGATTACGGACGCATGAACAAGACTTTAAGCTTGGGGGAACTTTAAGCTTGCAGGTCCGAGTCATGCGGCCGTAACCGCTAGACCGGTGAAAATAAGTATCCCCAAGCAGATCCTTAATATGATTATTTTTGCATACCCCTGTATTCCGATAAATGTATGCCTCCATCCTGGATAAAAAATCACAAACATTATGGGAGACATCCACCAGACGTTGAAGGAGAAATAAAAACCTAAAAAGTCTAATGTATTTAATTTTTCTCGAAGCGAAAAAAAGAAGAATTTTCTTTGGTTTTGATCTTTTAATACTCCAATTTAAGATTAATACAACTAATATTTTTCTCTATACTGTCATGTCCAACTGAAGATTTGTTGAAGGGGAGTCTTGGAGCACTTTTATTTAATTTGCTATCTATGAAAAATTTCAGAAGGCCGCATAATTCATTTGTCTTCTCAAACAAATTCAAATAAATATCAAAGCCTTTGTTGATCTCGATCGTAACCCGCATGTAAGAAAACTCGCAGAAAATGAGAAAGCAATGCAAGAGTAGCCGCTAGTTAACCACACTAATTTGCTTTTGAACCATAAGAATTCATGCATATTAGCTGCTAGTTAACCACACTTCTAACTGTACATTTCTCATACTCTTGATTTATTAACACTCTGATGGGGAGTTTAGGAAACAAATTAAAAGAGTTGTTGCAACATAAAAAAACCTCTATTTGATTGGGGGCATGAATGATAAGCAGAAGAAATCAAACGCTGTAAAATCTTCTAATATTTATACTTCTTATGGAGTTGACATCCTTAAACCCCTTGACGCTATGGTCCAATTATAAGTAGAGGATTCTTATAGTTGATATATCATTATTATGTTTATTTATATACTTCCAATGACGGTGTTACCTTTGACATTCTGTAATTAATTCTTATTCAAGTGGGACATGCACTAAGAGCGACTACATGGGTACTAATTGCATGTCACCACTCACTATGCACAGGTGCATCTTATATGGTATCCAAAATGAAGTTTCAAGTACCAAGCATCTATTCGTCCAATAGTAACTGGGTGGCATGGACACTTACCTTCAATCTTCCAATGCTAGCAACTCTCAATTATACTTTTTGTGACTTTTTTCTTTGAAGTATCAAAGTTAATCAAAACGTGCTTCAAATGCATGGAACTGCACTTTACAAGTTCATTTGTTGAAGCTATCCTCTAAATTTAGGCTCAAGCATCATATTCAAACCCAGAACATGGTAGCATGTGTCAATTAAATAATCTATATATATTTGTAGCTATGGAATCTCTTAGGATTCAAATTCAGATAGTAATTTTCTTATAGGAGGAAATATAAGACAAGTTGTAAGCTATAGGATTTTTTGCATATGTAAGCTTAGGCCTTTTGCACTAGCTTGTGAAAAATAGGTGGCGTCGGACATCGACTTGGTAAAATAAGAATAATTATTACCAAATCATCATCGTTATAATCATCTTCGCTGAGATGTTTTGTAGGAATGATATTGCTAAAATTTTCTGTATTGCTAAAATTTAGTTAAAATTGTAGGTACATGCAATGGTATTTCATCACGTTTCACTCGTTTTTGCAAGCATTAAGTTCATATGCGGGAATGCATAAATGATTTGCAAACAACCATCAATATTTATAAATTTTTTACTTTCATCTGCTCCTTGATGAAGACTTAGGCTCCGTTTGGCGCGGCATTTTTGCTACCTTGAGTTTGGACAAAAACACCACTGTCATAGAATGTATGTTTGACATGACAATTATGAACATCAACAAGAAAATAAAACTTCTTTTAGCAACCAGCGAAGCGGGCGAGCGACGGTAGATCAGTGCCCCCTAATTCGCATGGCCCTAGGCATCTCTGACTACTCGACGAAGAGGACGACAGACTCTGCCACCTCAATCGCTCGACGGCTCGACGTCACAGCTTGAAATGACGGTGACATGGCCATGGGGACCGGCTTTCAGGTCCTCTTGACTTCCTCAATATTTTTTTGTTGTGTTTGAGATTGTTTGCCCAAATCCCTTTCTCTAGCAAGCTGGAGCAAGCCTTTTCATGTTCTCTAGTGTGCAAGTCTTGAATTGTTCTAAGAAGAATCATGTTTGCTCCATCTCTTACATTTGTTTCTACAATTGTAGTCCCAAGGCCCATATATCAATGTAAATTTCTTGAAATTGTTTTTGCATGCCCTTTCAAATTCTTAAAACTGATTTGCCTAAATAACAGTTTTCTCCTTGTATTTTTTTATATTCAGCTTTCACTTCTTTAGATGTTGGTTGCACTACTTGTTTTGAAGACAAAATTGAACACATATTATTGGCTTAATCTCCTTTGATTTTTTGTGAATTTTGTCAGTGAGATTGCTGTTGAAATTTGTGAAGTGGAAGTGGGTGACGGGACAGGCCGCGCGGCCTGTGGCGGACAGCTTTGGCGGACTGGGCGGACTGGGCGGACTGAGGTTGCGGCCTGGTGAAAAGTCTGGTGGAAGCCGGCTGTGTTCTGAGCGGGTTGTTGCATGGAGTCCGCGGTTTGGTGCGTCCTAGTATCTGCGGATAGAGAGGCTTGCGGACTGATGCTTTGCTCAGTGGTCGCGGGTGCAAGCTTGCGCTGTTGGCGGGTTGGTTCGAGTTCGCGGGAAGCCTTGCGGACTGGTGTGTCCGCGGTTTGGGCTGTTGCGGACTGGGCCTTGAGCTTGGCTGAGGCCTTGTCGAGCTCAGGTGTTACAGCAGGTCTTGCTGTGGAGACCGGTTGGCGGACTGGTGTTTGGAGTCCGGGAGGAAGCTGCTGTGTTGGACAAGTGCGAGGAGCTCGCGGACAGGTTGCGGTCTGTGCTAGGGTGTTTGGCGGACGGGACTTTGTGTCCGCCATGCTCGCACTGGCCCTTGATGGTTTTGGACTTGGTCACACTTGGTGTCAAGTTCATGGTGTCCGCCGTATCCGCGAAGTCCGTTGTGACCGGGCGGACTGTTGCTGTCTGCCTTTGGTCGTGGACTTGTGGCGGATTGAGGTGTGAGTCTTGCGGACTGCCTCGGGTTGGTGCGGACAGCCATTGAAGAGGGTTTGCTGTCCTGAAGCAGTTGGAGCTTTGCGGGCTGGTGCCTTGTCCGCTTAGCTTGGGCGTACTGGAGAGGGTTCGTCAATGGTTGCCTTGCTCCTGGCGGTTTCCCTTGGTGTCCGGCTAAGTCCATGCGGACTCAGCGGACGGTGGTTGTATTCGCGCGGACTGAGGGTGGTGTCGCTATCTCTTGGGCGGTGACCACACTCCTCACCTTGCCTATAAATAGGACCCCCCTGGCACATCTACAGTAACCTAAGTAACGTGAGTGAACAGTAAATTGGGTTGGGCGAGTGCTGCGGTCTGTGTTTTCCAGTCCGCGCGGATTGTTTCAGGCTGACGGTTTGCTGTGTGCAGGTCGCGCGAATAACTTCAAGGAGCCAGGAGTTTGGCTGTGACTTCGGTCAGTGCTTGGAAGTGTGCGGTCTCTGCGGACTCAGCAGGAGGTCGCTCTGCGGCTTGTCAGTTCTGTTTCATCTTTGCCAGCTTCAATAACCTGTCCGCCGGTTTCAGGCGGGTAGGGGAGTTCCTCAGTTCGGGTGCAGCAGGAGGCGAATAACGGTCTGTCCGCGCGGCCTCGCGGTCTCGGCGGACTCCGTGGTATTCGGCGGATTGCAGCATAGCTTGGGCGAGCTCAGCGGTCTCGGCGGTCTCGGCGGACTGGAGTGCTGTCCGCCCGGCTTGTTTTTTGGTTCTTTCTGTTTACAACTGTAATACTAGCGAAATCATGTCTCGCTATGTATGCCTCGGATTGTAAAGAAGTGAATGCATAATAAGACCTTCTTGTGCTTCCATTGTTTTGTTGGGTGCAACCTCTAGTCCTTGGGTTTTCCGCAGGTTCAGCGTGCGAACTGGGTAGTTCCGAAAATATTAATTTGGTGTTTGGGCTATCTTGCTGACCACGTTGAGAAAATTTAACATGGTATCAGAGGGAGGTTGCTGAGGTTGCGGAGGTTCAGTTGCGTGAGCGGAGGCCAACCAGCGTTGTTACTCAGGGATTGAGTGGTGTTCAACCTGTGTTGTTGCTCGGAGTTGCTGAAGGGTACCAACAGGTGATCGCAATGGAAGGAAGCTTAGCAAGAGGTCTGGGCATTGAACTCTTAACGCCGACTAACTACAAGAAGTGGAAGTCGTGCATGAAGAGTTATCTTCTTGGCGAGGAGCTGTGGGAAGTTGTCGGTGGAGACGACAGACAGGAAGTAACTGCTGCTTTCGGTACTGCTGAGCAGGTGAGGCTCTGGAGAAGAACTAATGCTAAGGCAGAGTTCGTTCTGAAGAGAGCTGTCTCTCCGGAACTGTTTGATCACATCATTGGGTGTGAGTCGGCTGCTGATATTTGGACAACCATTGATGAGTTGTTCAATAGGAAGAATGTGGCGCGGCTTCAGTTCCTGGAGAATGAGTTGGCCAGGGCAACTCAGGGAGACCTTTCCATCTCCAAGTACTTCTTAAAGATGAAGAGCTTGTGTGCTGAGCTGTCGGCACTGGATCCTGATGAGCCTATCTCTGAGGCAAAGATGAAGAGGCACATTATCCGCGGCTTGCGGAAGGAGTATGTGGCCTTTGTTACATCTGTTCAAGGGTGGGCTACTCAGCCGTCGTTGCTGGAGCTGGAGAATCTGCTTGCCTCGCAGGAGAGCTTAGCAAGGCAGATGGCTGGAGTGAATCTGAATCAGGAAGGCAGCGAGGCTCTCTTCTCAGGCAAGAAGAAGGGATGGGAAGGGAAGAAGAAGAAGAAGGTGCAGGCCGCTGTTGAGAAGGAGACTTCAACTTCATATCCGTCGGAGAGGAGCAATGCTCCTAAGGACTGGAAGAAGAATCTGAAGTGCTACCGGTGTCATCAGTAAGGGCACTTCAAGCGGGACTGCAAGGTCAAACTGCAGCCTGGGCATGCTGCGGGAAAGGAGGAAGCTTGCTCGCGAAGTGAAGAAGCAGAATGGGGAGGAGCTTTCATGACGGGCACTTGTGTCCGGGCCTTATCTGCTGAGGACTTCAACAGCGAGTGGATCTTCGACTCCGGGTGTGGTCATCACCTCACCGGAGACAAGTTGAAGTTCACCTCCATGCAGGCTTACTCAGGTAATGAAGCTATTATCACTGCTGATAATACTGTTTATGCAGTAGAGAAGGAGGGGGTCGTGTCTTTGGGTAGTGATCAGGGGCCACTCACGTTAAGGAGTGTGTATCACGTGCCGGGCATGAAGAAGAACCTCTTCTCGGTGACCAACGCGGTGGACGCTGGGTATCACGTTCTGTTTGGGCAACAGACGTGAGGTTCCTTCGCAACGTATCAACGGTGAAGGCTGATGTTGCTCATGTTGGGAGGAGGGTGAAGAACTTGTTTGTTCTTTCCACCAGTGCCTATGTTGATAGGATGAGGGCCAATGATAGTGCGGCTATCTGGCATGAGAGGCTGGGGCATGTTGGCATGGACAAGCTAAAGGCAATGGCGAGTAGAAGTCTGGTGAGGGGGTTGCCGAAGTTGTCCTCCTTTGGTGATGGGCATGTTTGTGCGGGCTGTCAATACGGTAAGGCACATCGCCTTCCGTTTGATAAATCTCAAACAAGGAGCAAGAAACCATTGGAGTGTATTCATGGCGACCTGATGGGACCGACTGTTACTGCCAGCCTTGGTGGAAGCAAATACATGCTTGTCTTGGTTGATGACTACTCAAGGTATACTTGGGTGTACTTCTTAAAGGAGAAGTCGGAAGCCTTCCGTTTGTTCGTGGAGTTCAAGGAGTTGGTAGAAGGCCGGCTTGGCTTGCGGATTAAGAAGTTTAGAACTGATAACGGGGGGGGGGGAGTTTGTCTCTTCCGAGTTTTCTAACTTCTGCAGGAAGCACGGGATCCAACGAGAGCTTACTTGTGCTCACACTCCACAACAAAAAGGGGTAGCGGAGCGGAAGATCCGTCATTTGACGGAAACCTGCAAATGCTGGCTGCATGCGAAAGATATCCCAAGGTCCTTTTGGGCGGAGGGAATGTCTTGTGCTGCTTATGTCATCAACCGGATGCCACTCAGCCCTATCAACATGAAGACTCCTGTTGAGCTATTGCTGAAGGAGAAGCCGAGTGTTGGACACCTTCGGGTGTTCGGTTCAACTTGCTACGTGCATGTCCCGGATGCTTCACGGTCAAAGCTGGATGCGAAGGCAAGGAAACTTGTCTTTGTTGGCTATGATGAGCGGAAGAAGGGATGGAAATGCATGGACCCTGTGACAAAGAAGTTCGTGGTGTCAAGAGACGTTGTCTTTGACGAGCTGACGTCATATGGAGGTGGCTCGGTGGAGCTTACCGGAAGTAGCAAGGTTGATGAAGCACCGGTGGAGGCTGCTGAAGGCTTGGAAGAGGAGCTTGCTGTTTCACCAGCAGCTCCTGTTGCTTCGAACTCCGAGGCTGAGCCTTCTGGCTCAGGAAGCAGGGGGAGCACTGCTCAATGCTTGCCCCAGGTAGGAGTGGAGCCTGAAGAAGCAACGGAAGCCGTGAGCAAGGAGCCATGTCTTCGGAGATCGAAGAGGGTGGTTAAGCCACCGGCTCGGTACTGTGATGGGAATGCAGTGAGCTTTGTCTCCTGCTTCTTTGCAGGTCCTCTGGATGAGCGAGAGCCTGCAAACTTCAACGAGGCCACTGGAGTGAAGGAGTGGGATGATGCCATGAAGGAAGAGATTGATGCTCTGAAGAAGAATGAAATCTGGGACCTTGTGCCCAAGGTTGATGGCGTTACTCCGGTTACTTGCAAGTGGGTGTATAAGTTGAAGAAGAAGGCTGATGGGAGCATTGATCGGTTCAAGGCTCGCCTGGTCGCTAGAGGATTCTCACAACAGTATGGAGAAGACTATGAGGAGACATTCAGTCCAGTTGCGAAGATGACTTCTGTAAGAGTGGTGATCGCCTTGGCTGCTAGCAAGGGATGGAGGTTGTGGCAACTCGATGTGAAGAATGTCTTTCTTTACGGAGAGATTGACAAGGACATCTTCATGGATCAGCCGCTTGGATTTGTCTCTGAGAAGCATCCGGACTATGTCTGCAAACTCAGGAAGGCTCTCTATGGGTTGAAGCAAGCTCCTCGAGCGTGGTATGGGAAGATTGCAGAGTACTTGCAATTCTGTGGATACCTGGCTTCCAACTCGGATTCAAGCTTGTTTGTCAAGAAGAAGGGAGAGCTAAGAGTCTTGGTCCTGCTGTATGTGGATGATATGATCATCACAGGGAACTCGGAGGAGGAAGTAGCAAGGCTCAGGGGAGAGCTTGCTATACGCTTCGAGATGAAAGACTTGGGAGAGTTGCATCACTTTCTTGGTCTGGAAGTGGAGAGGAAGGAGTGCGGGGTTCTCATTAGCCAGAAAGGGTATGCTGATCGCATTGTGAAGCGGTTTGGCATGGGCGAATGGAAGAAGTGCTCTACTCCACTGGAATCTGGGCTGAAGCTTCGACGGGATGAGGGAAGTGTTCTTCATGATCCCTTGGTGTTCAGGGCACTTGTTGGGAGCTTGATTTACCTGACGATTACTAGGCCGGATATCGCTTATGCTGTTGGCCGAGTAAGTCGGTATATGGCTGAACCAAGGCAATCTCATCTAGTGGCGGCGAAGGGAATTCTGAAGTATGTCAAGGTGACTTCTGAGATGGGACTCCTCTATGGAAGGGATGCGGAGTTTGCATTGCTCGGGTACACGGATGCTGACTATGGCGGTGATTCGGATGATCGAAGGTCTACTTCAGGTTATGTGTTCACTTGCGGTTCAGCTAGCATCTCGTGGTGTAGCAAGAAGCAGGACTCGGTGTCGGTTTCAACCACGGAGGCGGAGTATAAGGCTTCGGCCTTGGCTGCTCGGGAAGCCGTTTGGTTGAGGAGGCTCATAGAGGATGTTCATGAAGAAGTGCAAGGGCCTACTTTACTCCGGGGTGACAATGAGAGTGCTCTCAAACTGGTAAACAATCCAGTGTGTCACGCCAGGACCAAGCATATAGAGATTGATCACCAATTCATCAGGGAGAAGGTGTTGGAAGGATCTCTGCTGGTCGGGCATGTTCGGAGTGAAGATAATCTAGCTGACATCTTCACGAAGCCGCTGTCGAAGGGTCCCTTTGAACGCTTGCGCAGCTTGCTGGGCTTGGTCACCACTTCTCACTTCAAGGGGGAGTGTTGAAATTTGTGAAGTGGAAGTGGGTGACGGGACAGGCCGCGCGGCCTGTGGCGGACAGCTTTGGCGGACTGGGCGGACTGAGGTTACGGCCTTGGTGAAAAGTCTGGTGGAAGCCGGCTGTGTTCTGAGCGGGTTGTTGCATGGAGTCCGCGGTTTGGTGCGGCCTGGTATCTGCGGATAGAGAGGCTTGCGGACTGATGCTTTGATCAGTGGTCGCGGGTGCAAGCTTGCGCTGTTGGCGGGTTGGTTCGAGTTCGCGGGAATCCTTGCGGACTGGTGTGTCCGCGGTTTGGGCTGTTGCGGACTGGGCCTTGAGCTTGGCTGAGGCCTTGTCGAGCTCAGGTGTTACAGCAGGTCTTGCTGTGGAGACCGGTTGGCGGACTGGTGTTTGGAGTCCGGGAGGAAGCTGCTGTGTTGGACAAGTGCGAGGAGCTCGCGGACAGGTTGCGGTCTGTGCTAGGGTGTTTGGCGGACGGGACTTTGTGTCCGCCATGCTCGCACTGGCCCTTGATGGTTTTGGACTTGGTCACACTTGGTGTCAAGTTCATGGTGTCCGCCGTATCCGCGAAGTCCGCTGTGACCGGGCGGACTGTTGCTGTCTGCCTTTGGTCGTGGACTTGTGGCGGATTGAGGTGTGAGTCTTGCGGACTGCCTCGGGTTGGTGCGGACAGCCATTGAAGAGGGTTTGCTGTCCTGAAGCAGTTGGAGCTTTGCGGGCTGGTGCCTTGTCCGCTTAGCTTGGGCGTACTGGAGAGGGTTCGTCAATGGTTGCCTTGCTCCTGGCGGTTTCCCTTGGTGTCTGGCTAAGTCCATGCGGACTCAACGGACGGTGGTTGTATTCGCGCGGACTGAGGGTGGTGTCGCTATCTCTTGGGCGGTGACCACACTCCTCACCTTGCCTATAAATAGGACCCCCCTGGCACATCTACAGTAACCTAAGTAACGTGAGTGAACAGTAAATTGGGTTGGGCGAGTGCTGCGGTCTGTGTTTTCCAGTCCGCGCGGATTGTTTCAGGCTGACGGTTTGTTGTGTGCAGGTCGCGCGGATAACTTCAAGAAGCCAGGAGTTTGGCTGTGACTTCGGTCAGTGCTTGGAAGTGTGCGGTCTCTGCGGACTCAGCAGGAGGTCGCTCTGCGGCTTGTCAGTTCTGTTTCATCTTTGCCAGCTTCAATAACATGTCCGCCGGTTTCAGGCGGGTAGGGGAGTTCCTCAGTTCGGGTGCAGCAGGAGCGAATAACGGTCTGTCCGCGCGGCCTCGCGGTCTCGGCGGACTCCGTGGTATTCGGCGGATTGCAGCATAGCTTGGGCGAGCTCAGCGGTCTCGGCGGTCTCGGCGACCTCGCGGTCTCGGCGGACTGGAGTGCTGTCCGCCCGGCTTGTTTTTTGGTTCTTTCTGTTTACAGCTGTAATACTAGCGAAATCATGTCTCGCTATGTATGCCTCGGATTGTAAAGAAGTGAATGCATAATAAGACCTTCTTGTGCTTCCATTGTTTTGTTGGGTGCAACCTCTAGTCCTTGGGTTTTCCGTAGGTTCAGCGTGCGAACTGGGTAGTTCCGAAAATATTAATTTGGTGTTTGAGCTATCTTGCTGACCACGTTGAGAAAATTTAACAATTGCTAAGCTAATCTCTTCATATGAGGATGTTTGGTTAGTTTTATGTGGGCTATTACATCATTTTATTTAGGGTGTTATCCTATTTTTTGGGGGAATTCGGTCCTAAAGCAAAATTAAGATTGCTGACTTGTATGAATATTTATTGGGGATTTCGATCCTAACTTTTGGATTGTTGCATCTTCTCCCGGTTCCATGATGTTTTTTTGTTTAAGCAAACTCATTTACAGCTCTGTCGTAATAATTTCTCATTTTAATTTGTCTCCTTGGCATGAATTTCATCTTCTTGGTGTCTTGCACTTCAAATTGCAGTAATAGTTTATTTATTTTAAATGACTATTTGACTTGTATTTCATCTATTAGGAAATTGCATCAAAAATATTGGCTGTGTTAAAACTGCTAGTTCTTTATCAGATTTCTATTATTTCATTGGAAGTTTGCTTCTTATCAAGGTAGGAGTTCATAGATATAGTTTTCATCAAGAATTTGATCTTTCTGCATTGTATGCTTTATGTGCTGTTAGTGTTTATTGTTGCTGCATAACATAGAATTCAAACTCTGTAGTAGAAAAATTCATATTTCTTTTATTATTTTGTGCAGAATCAAGGATTTGAAGAACTTATATCAAATGTTGTTGGTGCATTTCAGTGTATAAAGGTTGGGTCAATTTATAGTCTATTATGATTCTTCCCCTCCTCTTTCCGATTTATTGGCATTCGAGAGGAACCAAACAACATATTTTTCTGTCGAACAACTTATTTCTTCTTTTGTAGGTGTAGAAGAGCATATTATAGGTTTCCCAATTCATATTTTTTGATGTAGTGTGGAGAGCTGGCCATGACGAACAAATTCTTCCATAATCTCCATGTAAAGGATAGAGTAACCTGGAATTCGATCATCTCCGCGCATTTTTGCTGTGGAAAAAATGATGAAGTTGTGAAGCTCTTTGATCAAATGCGAAGCGAAAAGATCGAACCATGTTTAATCACCTGGAACATTTTGATTGCAATCTATAACCAGAATGGGAAACCTATAATGGATCTTGATCTAATGGAGATGAAGAAAAGAGGAGTTTGGACCATGATTCCACTTTGAAATTTTTGATTCTTACAAGTTGGATAACGCTCTGTGTATAAATTCTATTTGTTCTAGTTGCTTCAGCTTCGGGTTATCTCTTTGTGATTAGTATTAGGTAGTAAACCAGCCTATCCTTTTTCTCTGAACGCATCAGGCTCCCATGGGCGCTTCTTTCTAATTTAGCTATAGATTAGTTACTGATTTAGATTGGACTGGACCTCTTGCTCTAGGTTTTTTTTTAAAACCATCATAAACTTAGGAAATACTTATACTTGATATGGTGCTTGTAGCTTCAAAAAAATATGATGTTTGTTAATTTCTCTTTCGAAGCTCAAACAGATTTGCATTAAATATTTTTGAAGATGTATGTACTTATCATTTTAATATTGTAGTTTGAAACACTAGAGGAAGACACATGGATCCCTGCTCTCTGCCTGTGTTTCTCTGCATGTGTTTTTCATGACCAGATATATCGCTTGCATAATGTGACCTCTTTGAAGGATAACTCGTCTGTATCATGGGAGACGATGTTTTTTGCTTCCTCTGCTTTGCCGGTGTGTGATAGGGGTTGATGATTGAGAGACGATGTTTTTTGCTTCCGCCGCTTTGCCGAGTCAGGAGCAAGCCTTTCTCCGCTGGATTATGGGCGATGTTGACAACCTCTCTGTCCCCAAGCTTCATCATCACCAACCATTCTGTTATGCCCCCACACCCACTTGGGTTCTCGGGACATAAATACTCGCGGCGGACCAAGGAGCCGCGCAAGACAATGGGGCTGAACCATCCGGTTCATCCCCCACTCATTAAATCAGCCAGAAGGGGGCTGAACCACTCCGGTCAACTCAGCCAGGGACACTTGGGGGGCCGGCCGGCCCCCTCCTTTCCCCGGGTATTTATAGCCCAAGGCTGCTTTGGGGAGGATCATTGAAGACATATCAGGTTTCTTTCCTCTCTTTCCCTCTACCCTAACCCTAGTCTCTCCTTCCTCTCTAGTCTCTCTCTCTCTTGCACGTTCATAACATTTGGTATCATAGCATTCTTCCTGCGACCATGGTGACACGCTCGGAGGCGGAGACCGCACAATTGGCTACCCTAGAGGAGAACTACGTAGGGTTGGCGGATTCGGTGGAGGCCACGGAAGGCCGCTTGAACACGTCCACAAAAAACATGGAGGAACGCATGGAGGGACGTATGGAGGAGATCAAGGCGCTGTTGATGCAATCGTTGAAGGGAAAGGCGGTTCAAGGCAGCGATTCTGAAACCGAGGCGCCACAAAATGTCAACGGAGGATCGGCGGGGTCTGGACACTTCGGGCCTGCACGGAGCCAGCGGGCGCCGGATCGGCCCCCGCTTGGATCGGCGCGTCGCACAGCCACCCTGGCTGGTCGACCGCGCCCGAAGGGGCCGGTGGTGGCCGCCCAGGGGGCGCCTACTTCCTCCGCCAGCATGCGCCCTGGATCGGCCCGCAACTGTCGCATCCGTGCGTGCAGGCCGGGAGCGGGGCAGGGGGACCGTCCGCCGCCCAGGAGGGGATCGCAGCTGACCTATGGAGGACCCGGGAGGCCACAGCAGCTCCCTTAAGACCACCGGGGGATGTTGACGCCAATTTCGGAGGAAGAACGGGCCTTCTACCGACGCCGCAGCACGTGGGGGGGGGGGGGGGGGCGATGAGGTTTGGGAACGGCGAGACATGGCCCGAGCAGCTACGCCGACAGGGATTTCAAGGCGGGGGACAGCAATGGGGCGGCGGCCAAGGGGGAGCGAATTTCCATGACCCTTTCGGCCGACCACAGCACGGACCGGAGATCAACGGGAGACATGTGGATATGCATCAACGACCCTACATGCCCCCGAAGAGAACTCGCATGAATTTCCCTAAGTTCCGCGGCAGGGATGCCTTGGAATGGGTACAAAAGGCGGAGTTATTTTTCACTTATCAAGAGATACCGAATGATCAGTGGGTGCAGCTGGCTTCTTTCCATCTGGAAGAGGATGCATATCAGTGGGCTCAGTGGTTCATACGGGCCTACAAATACGCAACATGGGCGAATTTTGTGGAAGAGTTCGTGGCACATTTTGGGCCGTTGGAGTACGAGGATGTGGAGGCCACGCTACAAAAACTCCGTTAGAAGGGCACAGTGATGGAATATCGAGCGGACTTCGAGAAGCTAGCAAATCAGGTTAATTGGGAGGAGAAGACGCTCCTCAGTTGTTTCATATCCGGCCTGCGGGACCATTTGAGGGATGAGGTCCACGCGTATATGCTGCGCAGTCTAAGCCATGTCATCAGTCTGGCCCGCATACAGGAGGAGCGCTTCAGCCGTCAGAGAAATCGGGCCCCACCAAGGGTCCTGCCCGCCCCAGCAACAGGCAGAAGGGAGCAGGCACCGGCAGCCCGGCCGACAGTGACGCGGCTTATTTGGCCTGAATTGCAGGCCACGAAGGAGAAAGGATTGTGTTTTAACTGCGACGAGAAATACGCACCGGGGCATCGATGCCAGAAGGTGCAGGTCTTCATGCTGCGTGAGGAGGACGAGGATGAGGACTACCCGAGCCTCGAAGCCGAGGAGGAGTTGGATCTAGCTGAGTTTGGCGTTTCGATTCAGGCCATGGAGGGATGTGTGGCACCCACCACTATGCGGATCAAGGGAAGGATTGATAAGGAAAGGGTCACCATTCTCATTGATAGTGGGAGCACCCACAATTTCAGCAACCCTGAGGTGGCGCTGAAGACAGGACACCCCGTTGACAAGAATGCGGCGTTCCAGGTGATGGTCGCGGATGGCAGCAAACTGCGGTGCGAAGGCGCACTGAAGGGCGTGGAGATACATCTTACAGGATATGCGTGCCGCACCGACGTCTACCTCCTTCCGATTAAATGGTCTGATATGGTACTTGGCGTACAGTGGCTCCGCCAACTGAGGCGGGTGACCACGGACTGGGACCGCATGACACTGGAGTTCACGCAGCAGGGGACGGATTACTGTTTGCATGGTATCCAATCCACCCCTCTCAAGGAGATCTCCCTACGAAGACTACAGAGACTGGAGGAGCAGGGTAGTATGATGGCCATGATACTCGGGGTGGCGGCAGGGGGGGCCGACACGCAGGTGGCGTCGGACCCGATACAGCTGCTTTTAGCTCAGTTCGAGGACGTCTTTCAGGAGCCGCACACTCTGCCTCCCTCGCGTTTCCGGGATCACCAGATACAGCTGAAGGCAGGGACAGACCCTACCAATATCCGTCCCTACCGCTACCCGTATGTTCAAAAGGCGGAGATTGAGCGCAGCGTACGAGAGATGCTAGTGACATGCATTATTCGGCCCAGCACCAGCGCGTTCTCTTCTCTGATCATCTTGGTCAAGAAGAAGGATGGCTCCTGGCGGTTCTGCGTCGATTACCGGGGGCTAAATACCTCCACCATCAAGGACAAGTTTCCCATTCCTATGATTGAAGAGTTGCTGGTTGAGCTGCATGGAGCGAGTTTGTTCACCAAACTGGACCTCCGGTCCGGTTATCATCAAATACGGATGAAGGAAGAGGATGTCAACAAAACAGCGTTCCGCACCCACGACGGTCACTACGAGTTCTTGGTGATGCCGTTTGGGTTGGCCAACGCTCCCTCCACTTTTCAGGCTGTGATGAACGAGATCTTTCGACCACTTATTCGCCGGTATGTCCTGGTATTTTTTGATGATATACTAATCTATAGCAGTGCTTGGGACGACCATTTGGAGCACGTGCGACATGTCCTCACCGTACTGTGGGAGCACCAACTATTCACCAAAAAGTCCAAGTGTTCTTTCGGACAGAGTCAGGTTGAGTATCTGGGGCACCTTGTGTCCGCCCGGGGGGTCCAGGCAGACCCACAGAAGATGCGAGTATGGTGTCCTGGCCCCAGCCCACGACGGTGCGAGCCTTGCGTGGCTTCCTCGGCTGACGGGGTATTACCCGCCGTTTTGTAAAGGACTACGGCAAGATTGGCTCGACTCTGACACAGCTGTTGCAGAAGGATGCGTTCCAGTGGAACATCGAGGCGGACGAGGCCTTCCAGGCTTTAAAGTAGGCCATGACCACTACACCGGTCTTGGCGCTTCCGGATTTTACCAAGGGATTTGTGGTGGAGACTGATGCTTCGGGCGTCGGCCTCGGGGCAGTCTTGATGCAGGAGGGCCGCCCGCTCGCTTACTTCAGCAAGGCCTTGGCCCCACGGACGTTGGGGCTTTCAACGTACGAGAAGGAGATGTTGGCAATTATACATGCGGTCGAGATGTGGCGACCCTATCTTCTGGGACAGCATTTCCAGGTCCGTACAGATCACCAAAGCTTGAAGCACTTCCTGGAGCATCGCTTGGCGTCTCCACTGCAGAAGTGGTTGACCAAGTTGATGGGGTATGATTCGAGATTGTGTACAAGCAGGGCAGAGAGAATGTGGTCGCCGACGCACTCTCCCGCCTACCTGAGAGCTCCCTCTCTCATTTTCGGGGCCAGTGATCACCACCTTGGACGAGATACAGGCAGCGGGGTACTCCAGGACCCCGAGCTACACACCATTGTAGAGGCACTACACAGGGTCAAGCTGCGGAGCCGGCTACCATCTTCAGGGTCAGCGGCTGTACTTCCAGAGCAGCAGTAGTCATTCCGCCGCGCATCGCCATGGCGGACGGCAATGATGCAGGAGTTTCATGCCTCACCCACCGGCCACGTAGGATTCTCCGACACTTCAGCGGCTCTGAGCAAATGTCTTCTGGAAGGGGATGCGTCGCGATGTCCAGCAATTTGTACGGGAGTGTGAGATTTGCCAGAGGCAGAAGTACGATACCACATCACCGGCCGTGGCTTCTTACACAACTCGAGATTCCGCACCAGGTGTGACACCATTTCCATGGATTTCATGACGGGTTGCCCAAGTCCCAGGGCAAGTCGTCATCCTGGTGGTGGTAGACAAGCTTTCCAAGTATGGTCATTTCCTACCATTGAGCCATCCATACACGGGGGAGACAGTTGCAGAGTTATTTGCGCGGGAGATTGTGTGCCTCCATGGCCTTCCACGTTCCATCATTTCCGACAGGGATCCGTCTTTATCACAGTTTCTGAGGAGCTCTTTCGGCTCCAGGCACTACGCTATGAATGAGCACAGCCCACCATCCCCAGACGGACGGACAGACAGAGGTCCTCAACCGGGGGTGGAGACCTACTTAGGATGTTTTGTGATGGACGAGCCACGCACGTGGACCCGTTTGTTTGCATTGGGCAGAGTACTGTTACAACACGTCCTTCCACACAGCCAGCAAGGTCACCCCCTTCGAGGTGGTATAACGGCCGCCCTCCCCCTACCTTGAGTTCTTATGAGCCCTCCAGCGCCCTCTCCCAGCCGTGGAGCGGACACTTTAGGATCGGGATCGCACTTTAGCCTTACTTTGGGACAATCTGCGGGTCGCTCAGGACCGCATGAAGGCACATGCAGACAAGCACCGTACAACGCGGGAGTTCGCCGTGGGTGATGAGGTTTTCCTCAAGCTCCAACCTTACCGCCAGCTGTCAGTTTCTCGGAGGATGAATCAGAAACTCGCCCCACGTTACTACGGGCCATTCCGCATTCTGCGTCGTGTGGGCCCAGTGGCCTACACCTTGGATCTTCCAGCGGGGTCCCGCATCCACCCGACATTCCATGTCTTCTGTTTTGAAGAAAAAGCTCGGGGCTTCCGTTCGGGCCAGCCCTTTCCTCCCTGAGGCGGCCAGCACGGGTGAGTTACGGCCGTCACCAGAGGCCATTTTGCTTACCAAATGGAAGAAGTCGGGCACGGAATATCGACCAGCGGTACTCGTCAAATGGCAGCAACTGGATGTAGGGCACAACTCATGGGTCGACTTGTTGGAGTTCCGCGCGCGGTTCCGACTTCCACCTTGAGGACAAGCTGATGCTTGATGGGGAGGGAATGTTATGCCCCACACCCGCTTGGGTTCTCGAACATATACTCGCGGCGGACCAAGGAGCGCGCGTAAGACAACGGGTGCTGAACCATCCGGTTCAGCCCCCACTCATTAAATCAGCCAGAAGGGGGGCTGAACCACTCCGGTTCAACCCCACTTGGGGGGGCTGACCGACCCTCTCCTTTCCCCGGGTATTTATAGTCCGGGGCTGGCTTTGGGGAGGATCATTGAATCACATATCAGGTGGAGGTGAATCTCTTTCCCTCTACCTACCCCTAGTCTCTCACATTAACTATGTCTCTTCTCTCTCTCTTCTCGAGTCTCTCTCTTTCTCTCTCTCTCGAGCTCTCTTTCTTCTCTCTCTCTCTATCTCTTGCCGTTCATAACACATTCTCCTCTCAACCACCAGCGGCGGAATTTGATGTCGCTACCACCGGCGTAGGCTTCGGCATCGTAGACCCAGTCTTAAATTGGAAACACCCTCGGGGTATTAGCATTGCCACGACACCGTCCACTGCATCTCTTCCTCACTCTGACGTTCTCTACCAATCAACACAAAACAATCGCTACAATCGCTTCACCGGGTCGAGCCAGCTCCTCTACCAAAACAGCCGACAGGGTCGAAAATACGAACAAGTTGCAATGAACGAAACTCCTTATCCTCGGCCTTATTTTTCTCATGCCCAGCTTTTGATAAGCAGTCCAGTTTGTCATTTCCTGCTGTTTGGAGCCGTCGTCGAGCTGATTTTGAGTTCTTGAAACATCTTAGTCGAAGTTGTGCGAGCACTACATGTTCGAACTTATGTCTTTTGAATTATTGATGTGGCAGACTTCAATATGCCTGTTTGGAGCAGCTTTATATGTTTTAATACTTCCAACCCGCTTTTTTCTTTGTAGTTTTGATGATCTGTTCTCTCTTATTGTAGTTGCAATGATATTGTATTGTTTTAGGCTGTTTATAATACAAATTAGTGGTTTTTTGTTCACAATAATAAGGAGAAAAAGATAGAAAATTTTGGCATATTTTGCAAATTTACTTTGCTGTTTGGATATGTTATGGTATGCGGTTTGTTATCACTCAAACTCCTTTGAGGGTATTTACTTTGTTCATTGCATCTCGATTCCTGCAAGTGATCGTGTTACACCCTCAGTTTGACCGTCACCCTCAATTTTTATTTAGGCTCCGTTTGGCACGGTGGCGGCCGTCATGAACATGAGGGTTAAATTGTCATTTCGTTAACACCCACTTAAGGAACTTTGTCCACTTTTATGTTCAAACGAATGATGTTTGTTAGGTAATCCTTAATGATGACCTCAAGGTCACACAGAAGAATTAGAAGTTTGAACTATTTTTACGGCTTTTTGGTGCGATATTTAATAAATCCGAATTAATTCAAGTAGGATTCAACTGATTTAGCAAATCCGGATGTTTAAAATCTAGAATTACCAGAAGAAATTAGAAGTCATCTATGGTGCTTTAGGCTCTGTTTGGCAGGGAGTTTTGACTCTGTTGAGTTTAGACAAAAAAAACACTATTATCATATAATAATGTATGTTTGGCATAACAAAGGTTATGACCTCTAAGGGCAAAAGGGCAACCGGGTGCACAAAGCATCCCCGCACAGCAAGGGTCCGGGGAAGGGTCCCACCACAAGGGTGAATGTAGGCAAACCTTGCGCATTCCATTTTTGCAAGAGGCTGTTTCCAGGACTCGAACCTGTGAACCTGACAGGGCCACACAACGACACCTTAACGTGCGCCAAGGCTCCTCTTCAACCGTATACGACCGCTACAAGAAAAAAACCAGTTTTAAAAATAAAATGAATGAAGATTTTTAGGTGAGATCGGGCGTTCACGAATGGCGGTTCATAACCACCACGTTCACAACCGCTACCACTGTGCCAAATAGAACCTTAGGAATCCTAAGAGATGTAGTAAATCCAGAAGAACACGGTACAATCTCATAAGACATTACTGCATTAGTCTGAGTTAAATAAGCAGAAATCATCTATGCCTAAAGTAAAACTTGAAGCCTCTCAATTTCCGATTAATTGAGATAGAAAAACCATGTGAAAATTCATCACACATAATTTAAGAATGCACATCAACATCTATTGGTCATCAATTGGACCTCGCAACAAAATCTGGTATGGTCGATAACATGATTTTATTGTGCACACACTCCAAGCATGTAGACAAACGCTAGAAGGTCTCATAGATGTATCATGTTTAAGATTAAAGTTCATTCCATCTAAAACAACCAACTCACCTTTAGACGCAAATGACTGCAACGATGACGGTATCCTGCGACGATTTTTGCGACGATTTATTAAAAGCACCAGCAAAATAATGCGACATTTAAAAAGCTGCAGAAACTACTAAAAAACCTGGTCGTATGCGCTGTTGTAGTGCTATCCCTTCTCCCCCCTTTCCTTCTCCTCCCCTCTTTTTCTCTCTTCCCTCCCACCTTTTTCTCCCCATAACCGGAGTGGAACCCGGCGTCACCCCCCCCCCCCCCCCAAAAAAAAAAAATTATACCTTCTATTTGAATAAGGAATATAGAATTCAAATAGAACACCTAATAAAGCGTCTATTTGCAGACCAGAATCAGATGCATGCCCGAGCTTCACTCACCTCTCCTAATTAGGTTGTAGACTCACCCCGATACCGACTCCCTCAACTGCTTTCGCCCATTTCCCCGCCCGACAGCCCAGAGTCATTCCGCTGGCAACGTTATTTGGTTGCTATTCTCCACCTGTGTTGTCCCCTGCGTGCAAGACGACAGCAAGTAGGAGCCCATGCTCCGCAATCATACTGAAGTGCATTATCATCGGATTTTTTTATGGCGCAGCGAAAAAAGGTCTATGTATGGATGATTGTAAGAATAAATATCTTGTGATTTATTTTGTTATTTTAATTTCTTATTTTGTTCTGCAGATGACAAAAATGTCTACATATAATAATTTCATTTTATCTGACCTGCAAATAACCAAGTTGGGCTCCATTTGATGCGGTGGTGACGGTTACAAACAGGGAATTAAACTTGTCATGCTTAACGCCCGCCTAAGAAACGTCCGCACTTTTATGTTTAAAATGGTTGACGTTTGTTAAGTGATCCTTAACAATAAAGGTTTAACCCTGCGTTTACGACCGCCGCCGCTGTGCCAAACAGAGCCTTGATCTCCATATAACAATTCTCAATAAAAAACACACCATTAAATTCTCTAATAATACAAAAAAATAGATTATTTATTACCCTTTATAATCATTTGCATTCCAGTATTAACATAAATGCGAATATAATTGATGCAAAGAACAGACGCGGCTATATAGTATAATACCACTTTACATTTATTATAATCCCAGAAAAAATCGTGATTAATACTGTTTGAGAACAAAAACAAAGAATAAATAATCGAACGATTTTAATTAATTACGTGGTAATAATTAATAAAACAAGGGAAAGCGGGGGAATGAACGGCTGTGATATGATTTGATGGGACTAATCCCATCATCTGTGGACAGGATCTATGCCGCCAAGAACACATCCATAATTCT